>JAZAVK010000106.1:0-147973 GCA_037954305.1 Neonectria magnoliae | reverse complement strand
TAGCTTTCTCTATTGATATCTTAATTTCCTGCTTTTTTAGCTATAAAATTGACCCTTTTGCGGACGGTTGTGAGGGGAGGTGGCCGGGCCCGGTTTTTGGTGTCTCAAGTTTTTTTTCGACCGGGTGGTAGGGTAAGCAAACCGGCTGGTCCGAGCGCAATCACATCCATAGCTTACGTAACGCTACCAAAACCACCTGGCTGAATTTGTGGCTGAGTAGACCAGCGACGCGATTGAGAAAAAGGTCGTCCAGGTCGCGACTCCATCAAGCACCATCTCGATTTCATCACGACGTATTTACCCCCCCCCCCCACGCCACGCATTCTCCACGCCCTCGTCCCCGAAGCGCGCCGCCATTACAACCGCCGCTACCGTCGCGTTTTGCCGATTCTCGCATCGTCCCCTGGCTCTCACGCCTCGGGTCACGGCGAGCCCGCTCCTTGCGCGTCCGCATCATTCCCTTACTCCAGCATGAGATGACCCTCAGGGTCTCCTAGCGCGCACAATGGAACGATCTATGCCCCAGGCCTTCTTGTCCACCTATGCGCCGCGACTGCGCGGCTTCAACAACTCCCTCCTCACCCCTGTACTACCCAGCGCGCCTACCGGGCCCATATCGCGGACCACGAAGCGAGGAACAACCATCATCAACTATGCCGAGGACGGCTACGACGACATCGACGATGAAAGCGACGACACTCGCCGCCGGCCGACCGGCCTACGGAGTTTGCGCAAGGAGGATTCGCTCAGCAGACAGGAGCTGGCAGATAAGGCTGGCAAGGAAACCAAGCGCCCTGTTGACGTCCAGGGCATCTGGCGCGAGTGGATGGGCAAGACTCGTCCGGTGAGGAGTGATCAACAAAATGCTGCCCAAGCGAATTTGCCGCTCACCTTGATCCCGATTCGCATCGACCTGGACATCCCGGCCTTCAACCCCCAGGCGGCATTCCCGGCGCCAAACCCCAACGCGGTCGACATCTCTCTACCCCAGTACCGATCGCAGGAGACGACGGTGCCATACAAGCTGCGAGACATCTTTTGTTGGAACCTCCACGAAACTCTCATCACTACAGATCAGTTTGCGCAGACGCTGGTTCAAGACCTCGATCTTCCTAACCGACCCCTCGTCATCGCTGAAATCAGCAAGCAAATCAGGACGCAACTCGAGGAGTATGCGGGTGTCGCCCTACACCCGCTGTTCCACACTGAGCAGCCAGCCCCACCCGTTCAACAAGCAATCACTGCTGCGGTGGGCGGGCCACTGAACGGCACTCCCAGGCCAAGTTTGGTTCTCAAGTCTCGCGATGACTCTCCCGCGTCCGCTGTGAGAGGTCCTTCAAGACCCGATACTCCAGCACAGACCGGAGGAGCTGCCACCCCCACCCCCACCCAGACGCAGGTCCCGGATGTGTCTGCTGAGGCCACGCCCATCCTTCCCGATTCCGACGACTACAACCCCGATGACACATACCGGTGCATTGTCAACCTGAGCCTCAACCTGGCCTCGATGCTCTACACAGACAAGTTTGAGTGGTCTCTATTGCACCCCCCGGGCACGGCAGAAGCATTCGCAAAGATGACGTGTGCTGACCTTGGCTTGACCGGCGAATGGGTGCCCGCCATGACCCACGCAATCTATGAGGCTGTCTTGCGCCTTAAGAAGGAAGCCTGCGAAGTAGGGGGTCTTGTTACTGGCTGGGGTGGCTTGCAACAGGAACTACCAAACGATGCGGCGCATGGAGTAGATGCAGGCTGGAGATATGATCCTGACCAACTCGCAGACGAGTGGGAGCCGAAGATTGAGATTCTGAGCAAGGAGGAGATAGAGAAGCGCGAGGGTGATCGGGAACGGCAAGTGCGCCGGTTACGCCGCGAGACGGCGCGGTTCAGTTCCACAACGGGCATGCTTGGAGGTGCACCATTCGGCGGCCCTGTCGAAGTGGAGGAGGAGAGGATGGGAAGAGGCGAGCGGTCCAAGAAGAAGCGCCGATTCCGAAGCCTCAGCCCCCTCGGACGGGGCGGAACACCGGGAGGGCGCGGAACTCCCGATGTTGGTGGATATGGAGGAGGTGGTGCTTTGACCGACCAGGAGAGACTTCAATGGAGATGCTGGCACTGCCGGATTTGGGGATCAAGCGTGTGGGCTGTACGAGACGGCCCCGCAGGTCCAAGGGTATGTTTTCCTTTCTCTCTCTACGTGGCCACGTCTTGCCGGATTACTGACCATCTGCTAGACTCTCTGCGCCAACTGTGGCTATCTGTACGAGCGTGACCAACGGCTACCTCGACAAACCAAGAACCTACACATGCTAGATATTCGCGCGGTCTAGGTGCTTCCTATTGGGCTCGGCAATAGAAAATCATCACTCGAGCGACCTCACTAGGCTACATCTCTCCAATCTCGTTGCGGAAACATGGTTCGATTTAGGGACATCAAGGGTCAAATCTTCGAGGTTTACTAGAACCAACCAAAAGCAACTCGGTTGCCCAACCATGAGAAGAGATAGTACAGCAACGCCGCGTGTTAACCATGTTTTGGAGTCTATTTGCGAGCGAAAGCTTGGGGCGGCGGATATTTGGCAGGGATGTGTTTTGGCGTCTCGGGAGGATGGAAATCCTCAGTGGGCGGTTTTTGACGTTGGTAATACTCGAGGGATTTGGCGGCGAGGGAAGGAGGTGCTGTAGACTAAGGTATTTTGTGTAGAGTATATGAAGCTTGTGTGGCCTGGTTTACTTACACTGACCGGGCTGACGACACGCGGCAGTTCCACCACTATGATGAGCATGGATGATGGTTGACGGTTGATGGATGATGGATGGAGTGGGCCAACCTCAAGACTTGTCGGATCTTCGGGCCTGACAAGTGAGAGCATCGGTTCGGTCTCGACGGACAAGACTCTGGTGATTTGGCTCTGTGTTTACGTGTGTTGATGCGGGTGGTTGACATATTGCGTCACGTGGACGTGTCGAGTCAACTCAAACCACACATCCGCTCCGTCCACACTTGCGTCCCATCCACTCCCCCATTCATCAACACCAACCACCGTTCGTCCACCTCGACACCACCACCGCTCTCGCCTCCAAGTGCAGGTCCCGTCGGACTCCATAAGGCCCGTCTCGGGGCCCCAAAGGGCATCGTCCCCGTCTGGCCGAACTCTTGGCCCATCGGACCACCTGGATGCTCACAGGCCGCATCGGGACACCTCGGAGGATTCCCTTCCACATCTAGTCCGGTGACTTCCTATGCACCCCGCATCGCCAGAGCGCCCGTCCGTCTCGTCGCTCATCACGCTGAGACGGCGCGGCGATCCCACGTGCGGAAATGAAGCCCGGTTCGTGTACCGACTGTTTCGGCGCGCCATGTAGGCCCCCCCAGGCCAAGCTGCTCCCTATGTATCATGCCGTTGCCGCTCGCCTACGGTGTGACTATGCCTGCAGAGCGCCTGGGCGTCCAGTCACGGCTTACCGTGGTAGGAAATCGGGTGGTCATGACTATTGCATCCGGCAGGCCCTGAGTTTGGCTTCCCGAGTCAAGGCGGGCTCCGAGTCATCCGCCCCCTCGGCAAGTGTTCTCGAGGGCGATTCCCCGCTGTCCCGCTGTTGCTGGCAGTCCAAATATTCTGGTGTGACTAAAACCCAGTCACCGATATCAAAGGATCCCAAAAGGGGAGCACCCAGGTTTGTCTGCTTCTCGAAGCCCCAAAGCCTGGCGCGACGGCTCCAATAAATCTGCAGCCTTGCCCCTGTTTCGGCTCACTCTGCTTCGAGGTCTGCATATCACATGCGACCTTTAATCGTCAACGTGGCGAATGATATTGGCATGCGAGGTCTTATGAGAGGCCAGGCTGATGCAACTCTGCCCGAGAATGCCGGCTCGACTCCCAAGCAGAAGCTGTGGGGAAGGCTTAACTGCGGGATCTGGACCCAAAAAACTGCCCAATCTCGAGACCCGTTGCAAGGTTGACGGGAGTGGCAACCGGCCCTCGCAGCAGCTCCAGCCTGCCTTTACGAGAAACATGCAAGGACCACGAGGTTGAGCGAGACTCGGTGTTAACGGTTATGTCATCCCCCGGATCCAAGTGGACGGGCGCGATCCCGAAGTGCCGAGGGCCTTATTGCAGCTGTTATGAGATCGTCTGATCTAAATACGTGTTTGGGAGATGAGTGAGACAAAGTATGCCGTCTATGTTTCATCGACCGTTGGTCAATTGGCAGATCTCTGGGGTTACGCTGTGTGCTCTCATGTCTGGATCAGTTTTACCAACACCGATACTGCTAACATCTGAACTCAACTCACCTTATGAGATACCGTAGAAGTTGTCTGACGAGATACTTTGCTAGAAGTCTTGCGAAGTCATCGGACGACTCTCATTTCAAACATTGATACCCTCTTCAGAGAAAGGCAAATCTCCTCAGGTGTGCCATCAGCCAAGGTAACTTGTTCCAGCGCCTAGAGGATCTTCGGATCAGGATACCGATTATTCCACCACCAGCTTCCGCCCACTGGAACAATCGTGCCCCATTTTCGAGAAGTGGCAAACTGCTATAGTATTCGGGTACAGCACCCCCGGCTCACTTTACACCGGGCTGCCAATATTGGCGCATGAAGTTCCCGAAATTCCTCCCCAAAGAGGTGCAGCAGACCCGATGACATCGCGCTGCCAGTTTAGTACGTTCAAGTCGAAGCTAAGGGTTGACTTATGGGTGGTAACCAGTCTGAGTAAATTCTGGAAATGAGCTATGAGCGTGAATGCGACCTTCTGAAACTTGCTTGATTCTCGAGTCACTTTGATTCACAGGACCGACCATATCAGAAGGTTTCCTGTCTAAGCGTTAAGGTCTTGACAGGAATGCGGGGGAGCTCCTTCGCCGGTGTTGTAGTTTGACCAGGGGCGAAAACGTCGACCTCCAATCGAATACGTCCGGGACCTGGTCTATACTCACACATGGATGCGGAGCTTAGAGAGAAGGCGACGGCCCGTCTCGAATCACACAGATCTGAGCTGGGAGACCCTGGGTCATTGAGCTTCCGGCCCGGCACGGCCCCAGTATAAACGGCAGATGACCTCCGTGTCCCGATCAGAAAGCCCTCCAATGAGGAGGCGAGACAAGACCAAACCTTTCAGAAACCATGTCACACATCCCTCGGCAACAGTCGACCTTCTTGCTCATCACCCACTTACCCACCTTACTGCCCGAGGGGGTCCTACGGTCTGGCTGAGATGGTCACGGAGGCTGGGACGAGGAGCCGGACAATTCGCGGCTGAGCGGAGCAATGCGACTGCATCCTTTCCACGGCTCGTTGAACTCTCTGGAGCAGAGACACTCGTCGCGGCATACTCCCGCCTCCCATCTGCCCACTCCACCCGAACCCACCCCAGCCGACTCTGTCCGAAGATTGATGAAGGGGAGACGAGATTCTCGCGACGCAGCGGAGGAAGCGGCGGCCCGTAATCCGGACACAGGCTCCAGGGATGAAGCAAAGAACCCACAAGATGCCGTGGAGCTAGCTAGCCGGCCACCTTCACGATGTCTGGAATGTGTTGTATTCACCAAGAGGCCTCGGGTGGCCTGGGGCAAGTCTGAAATGACTTGGCACCTCTCACAGGATCTGGCGAGAGACCGTCTATATAACTTCATGCCCCTCGCCTTCTCATCTCGAATTACCATCTTCACATCCATCTTCATCAACGCTCTCTCTTCACTCACTAGAAACAAAGACTCCGAACCATCCTCGCCATGTACCGCAAACTCGCCGCTCTCTCGGCCTTGTTCGTTGCCGCCAAGGCGCAACAGGCCTGCACCAGCACCGCTGAGAACCACCCGAAGCTGACCTGGCAGAAATGCACTGCCAGCGGCTGCACCAGTGTCTCTGGCTCGGTTGTTATTGATTCCAACTGGCGATGGACCCATCTTACCTCGTCAACCACCAACTGCTACACGGGCAACGAATGGGACGAGTCTATCTGCACAAGCAACGAAGTGTGCGCTGAGAAGTGTTGTCTGGATGGTGCCGACTATTCGGGCACCTACGGCGTCACCACAAGCGGCTCCCAGCTCAACCTCAAGTTCGTGACCAAGGGCCCCTACAGCACGAACATTGGTAGCCGTCTTTACCTCCTTGAAGACGAAGATACGTACCAGATGTTCACCCTGCTGGGTAACGAGTTCACCTTTGATGTCGATGTTTCGGGTATCAGCTGTGGCCTCAACGGTGCTCTATACTTCGTCTCTATGGATGAGGATGGTGGCAAGGCTAGGTACGACGGCAACAATGCTGGAGCCAAGTACGGTACTGGATACTGTGACAGCCAGTGTCCTCGCGATGTCAAGTTCATTAATGGACAGGTAAGTACTTATGAAAACACCTGACACGACAACATATGCTGACCATTACTATAGGCCAACGTGGAAGGCTGGGAGCCCTCTGATGATGACATCAACTCTGGCATTGGCCAGTTGGGCACCTGCTGCCCCGAGATGGATATCTGGGAGGCCAACGACAAGTCGACAGCCTACACTCCCCACCCCTGCGATTCCCTCACTCAGAACTCCTGCGAAGGTAACGCTTGCGGCGGTACCTACTCGGATGACCGCTACGGTGGCACCTGTGATCCCGATGGTTGCGACTTCAACCCCTACCGCCAGGGCGACAAGACCTTCTACGGCAGCGGCTCGGGCTTCGATGTCGACACCTCCAAGAAGATGACTGTTGTCACCCAGTTCATCAAGGGTTCCAACGGCAAACTGTCTGAGATCAAGCGCTTCTACGTCCAGAACGGCGCTGTCATCCCCAACTCGGAGTCTACTATTTCTGGCATCGAAGGAAACTCCATCACCGCCGAATACTGTGCTGATCAGAAGGAGGTCTTTGGCGACACCGACTCATTTACCCCCCACGGCGGTCTCTCTGGAATGAGCGATGCCCTTGCCGCGCCCATGGTCCTGGTCCTGAGCTTGTGGCACGACGTAAGTCCTTACTGAAACCCACCCCATCAGTCTCCGGGTTCTTGAAACTGACACCACTCTCTATAGCACTACGCACACATGCTCTGGCTCGACTCGACCTACCCCGTCGGTTCTACCGCCCCTGGTACCGCTCGCGGCTCTTGCGCTACTACCTCCGGTGTCCCCTCCGACCTCGAGCGGGATGTTCCCAACTCGTCCGTCTCCTTCTCCAACATCAAGTTCGGCACCATCGGCTCCACCTTCAACTCGGACGGCACCACCGACCCCGAGACTCCCGAGGAGCCCGAGGAGCCCGGCTCCGGCACTGCTGTTCCTCACTACGGCCAGTGCGGCGGCTCCAGCTGGACCGGCAGCAAAATCTGCGCCACCCCCTACACTTGCACCAAGGTCAACGACTTCTACTCCCAGTGCCTGTAAGTCCCCAAACGGACGGAGATGCAGCGTCTCTACAAGAAGACCTGGGAGGTCGAGGGGTGAGGGAGAGAAAGGCAGAAGCACATCGGCCCGTTGACGCTGACTACATGAGGAACATATGAAAATGATGGGTTCGGATGTTGTGAGAATTTTCTTGGACCCTCATTCGCTTGCTGTTTGTTTATATTTCGCTTCTCCTGTCCATATTGCACTATTTCTAAAATCAAGACTGTCGTTACATACCTGCAACTCATGGCTCTTTCATACCGTACTCCATCCTGGTTGATCTATAAAGCTAGCTCGACTAACAGCCATGAGTGATCTCCTGCATCTCTCAAGCCATTACGAACCAGAATACCCGTTACGTAAAAGCAAGATGAGCGTTCCTGGGCTTTCGGGATGTTTACCTTTCACTATAGGTCTTGACACACCAACCGATGCTTGGCACAACAGCCGAATGCTTGGCTGCATCAAGCGATAGGGCTGGACTTTACATGTGGATAGGAAAAGTGTACGTATTGAAGCACAGTGCTTATATTACAACGGTATATAACGGACAACACGGTAAGGGGCAGAAAACAAAGACGGAGGCTTGGCGTCCCTCTGATGAAAGGGACACATAAATGATGTGTCTGGGTATATTGGAGCAAATGCTTAAGCTGCCCGCCTGCTTGCTTGCAACTCTGCTCAACCTTCTCACAAATTTCCTCTGCGTGCTGTGTGTAACCAGCTCGCCGTACTATCCAACTGACTGTAAAGCCGCAGAAACCACCCCACCATTATGGGATAATTAGACAACCTTGCGTCGTCGCTCCTCCTCGCGCACTTCAGCGCCGTCTTTAAGCTCAATAGGATGGGCCTGGGTCTCGATTCCAATGCCGAGCATCTGGGCTCCCTTCTCGGTGTGGTCGGGGCCGCCAAAGATAACGTCCATCTGCTCAAGGGCGACACCCTTGGTCTCGGGGATGAAGAAGTAGACGAAGGCGGCGAGCACGATGTTGATGGCCATGAAGAAGAAGAGGCATTTGAGACCTGTCTTGTTGAGGAAGACGGGGAAGAACTGCTGGAAGATGACGTTGGCGACGTTCTGGCACTGCGAAGCCATGCCGACGGCCTGGGAGCGGACATTGGCGGAGAAGACCTCGCTGGTCCACATCCAGACGACAGCACCCCAGGAAGGTTTGTAGAAGAAGCTGCGGAGTGGAATCAGCCAAATGTATCAGAATATAATCATCCAGTAGGGGTGGGCTTACATGAAGGCGAATAGCATAAAGACAATGCCGATAGCGACGGGCTGCGACTTGACGCCGTCGACGTCCGGAGTAGCCATACCGATGACGGGAACAATCAACATGCACACAGCCATTCCAATGGCACCGACGATGAACAGCCAGCGACGACCGAAACGATCAGCAGTCCAGGCAGCGTTGAGGGTGAACAGGATGCCAAAGGTGGCCCAGAGCGCGTTGATGAGGTTACTGTTGTCACGGTCCAGGTTAGCACCGCAGGACTAGATGATCTTGACGATGGGGGATGGAGATCAGGAAGTAGACTTACATGGTCTGAGTAGAGCTCCAAACCTTCTTATAGATGGCAGTAGAGTAGTTGTTGAGAGTGCCCTGGCCGGTGAGCTGCTGGCCGACGTTGAGGATAACGGCGAGACCGAAACGCTTGCGAACAGACGGGTCCTTGAAGAGTGCGGAGTAGCCGCCGGCGTTCATCTCCTTCTCGTACTCGATGGCCTCGCGGATGGCCAGGAGCTCCTCCTCGACCTCCTCTTCGGTGTCACGGATACGGCGCAGGCCGGCGCGAGCGGCTTCAACGTTGTTGTTCTTCTTGACATGCCAGCGGGGCGATTCGGGTTGGAAGGGGAGGGAGATGATGATGAAGATGGGGACCATGATCTGGAAGATGACGACCATGCGCCAGTCCCACTGGCCGAGCTTCTCGCGGTTCAGGCCACAGGCATAGTTGATCCAGTAAGCGATGAAAGCGCCAACGGAGTAGTTGAGCTGCCAGAAGGTCATGACATTGCCTCGGATGGAGGCTGGGACGACCTCATTGATGTAGACGGGGCCGGCAGCTATGCAGGGGATACTTCGTTAGCTGTTGTCTTTGACTTGTGTTCTCTTTTTTTTGGGGGGAGATGAACATACTCAGAGCGGTACCCTGGCCGATACCGATGAGGGCTCGGCCAAAGATGAAGACACCTAGCTTGCCCTTGGGCGCAAAGGTCTGGATGAAGGTGGCAATAATGGTGATGAAGCATCCAATGCCCATTCCCCATCGTCGACCAAAGTAATCGGCCTGAATTCGAGATAGTCAGCGATAGGATGTCCCGCAGAGTGCCATGGTGCAGGGAACATTCGTAGAGGGAACGAGTTGACAGGACAGGAGAGAGAAGAAGAGGGTATGGTGAAAGTGGCGAGCGTCGTGTGGAGAAAGGAAGAAAGGGCAAGCAATAAGATCAGAACATACCGTAGGGCCACCAATGAAGAAACCACTGACAATGGCGCCGATGGTGTAGCAGGTGTTGATCAAGCCGAGGGTGTAGCCGTCCTCTTCCTAAGCGGCGTGTTAGATTGATTGGTGGTTGGGTTGAGAGACCGGGGTGGTTTGATGTGGTATTAGGCGTGGGTGGACGTGGACGTGGACGAGGCCGAGGCCAAGGCCAAGCAGCCAGGGCACCGGAAACACGGCACTCAAGATAAAGGGAGCGAGGTATTGGGGTTTGGAGTTGAGAGAAACGTACCGGGTCGAGATTGAACCACTCCAACCAGTTGGTTGAGGCTTGAAGGGCCTAATAATGAGATGATCAGCGCCTGTCATGGTTGTGGACTAGCGGAGCGATCAGGGGAATCTCTCTCACGTTGAAGACACTGGAGTCGAAGCCGTAGAGCGTCATGCACGACGCGGCGACGAGGCAGATGTACCAGTTGTACCGGCGGGTAGTGGACATCATCTTGGCGGTATTGCGATTGGTGTTGTTGGCGTTGACGGCGACGGTGAGGGAAGTTCCCAAGCTCCGCGTTCGGCAGTGGTCGTGATCTATCCGAGGTGGAGGCGGAGGCAGAAGTGGATGCACTCAAGGTCTCCCCGCGATCAAGTCACCGAAGACAAGAAGCACGGAATCCCGAAGAGAGAATTGGTCTCGACGAGAGAACAAGAGAATGGAAAATGGGAATGAGAAACGAGAAGAGATGTGTGGAAGCCCCTGCCTGGGGAAGAGCCAAAAAATTCGAGGGACGAAGGGCCGGTCTTTTTATCTTTCCCCAGGAGTCAGTCCGGGGGTCCCCCCCCAGAGAACGTAGCGGCATCTTTGCGCCCCAGACCCCAGACGATTGAGGAGGAGAGGGATCTCCAATTCGCCAGAGATTAAACAAGGACGTCTCCACCGGCGATGAAGCTAGAGACTGACTAGGTGGGAGTGTGAGAGGAGAGCGGGCATGGTGTGGTGAACGGTGTAGGGTTAATAAGGAAGGGACGGGAAGGCAAACGGTTGAGTGTAGATGTAGCGCGGAGGTACGATATGCCTGAGGTACTATTTCCCTCTACTGACCCAAGAGTCATTTCATCAACGGTTAATAAACCAAAAGACCCCAACCAAGTCCGCAAATTCGACAACTACCCGTTGTCATTCATTGCCCCCAACGCCCAGTCCGTCGCCTTCCCCGTCGCCTTCCTCGTCGTCCCCTTCCCTCACGCCCGGAAATGGAAGAAATCCCCGGTCTGTTTCCTTCGCATTGCATTCGCATCGTCCACAGGTTGAATACTTCGTACGGTACATTGATAGTCTATTTTTCTCCACCCGCTCTTCATCCTCCTTCTCCTCTTCTCGCCGTGCGTGCAGTATGCATGCATCTATCCTAGGTATATATCATCCTCAACTGTTTTGCCTCTCTCCCCATTCCTCCTCTCCTCCTCCCCTTTCCTCCTCCCCTTTCCTCCTCCCCATCAGCCGCTCTCTCTCTCAAAAACAAACCCCCCCGACCCTTTTCCTCGAAGCTAATGCGGTTGCGTGGGGTTTTTTTTTTTAACCATCTCTCCTTGGCACGCGGCTGAATGGGGCCGTCGCAGCGTCGCAGCGTCGCAGGAAGATCGCGTGTTACGGGCAAGCCATCCCCCACAGAAGCTCAACGCTAGTCGCGCTCTCATTGGCGCGAAAACATCTCGCCGTCTTCCACGACTTTATTTACCGTCCAGTCCCGGACCGTTGTAGCTCGACGCCTCATCGTCAACTCTTTTGACTTACATGGCTTTTCTTGGCTTCCTCCCCCCATCCATTCATTCCCCCATCCTTCCCCAGGGTGCGGAGCTCCCGCCTTTTCCCCGCATCCTAACTGCCTTAAGCTTCGTGGAGAAAGGAGAAACGAGGCCGAGCCCCAAGTTCCCACGAGCGAGTGGGAGACGGAAATCTCTTGGCCGTTGTCATCGTCCGTTGTCATCGTCCGTTGTCATCCTTCCTCCCCCTAGCTGTTTGGGATCGAGCCGCCGTTGTCATCGTGCATCGCCAGACTCAAAACATGTGATTAATGAGATATGGAACCAACGTCTCATTCAACTACAGTGGTGTTTTTAGGAAGCACAATAAAGATAAAGTGCAATGAGTATTGACGACGTGGAAGAAGAAAAAAAGACAAGAGAAACCCAAGGCCTCGTTTGCTCATCTGTTGCAGCTGTCCATCGGTCTTCGCGTCCCTCCATCACCCATGTTGTCTGCACCACGGACAGACCTCGACCTCAATCGTCACCTCTTTTTTGCTCTCTGTTCTCCTCTCTCTCCCCATCTGTTATCTTGTCTATGTTCCTGTGACTTTCCGCTTCTCTTGCCCTGTCATTTTCTCTCCCTCTCTCCATCTCTTCCTCTCTCGTTCACTCTTCTCGCTTAACACTCCATCTCACTCCCAATGCTCCAAATATGCGAATAAAATCACACATACGAACACACGCGCGCACACACACGCCGCTGACCACATGCCGAGACCCCGTTCCTGCTAGGGATCGCCAGGCCAAGAGATGAAAATTGGCCGATTTATCCATCCCGCCAACGAAACACTCACCTCTCACACCCCTCGTACGGTCTCCAACCTCCAACCCTCCCACAAGCCAAAAAACCCCCATTCAGACATTGGGGGTTCAAACTCTTTCAAGGGGCTCTTTTCTCTTTCCTTTTCTCTTTCCCAGGGTCAGAGAGACGCTGCTCCATCCCACCATGTCCACAGTACCTACCTACCTTGCGTGCCGCGATGCCGCTACAGCTGTTCGGTGCCGTACCGAGACTGGCCCACGTTCCTGCAATGGCTACGGCCTAGAACCTCGTAGCCTGTTGTTCGTTCGGATTTAAAACCTGGAGCACTGCCTATCATCCATGACAACATTTCTCCACCCATCACAGCTCAAGGAGTCGAGACACCTTTCCGCTAGTCCCTCCGGCTCAAGTTACCCGAGTGCTTTCCCTTATGCGATCGAGCAACCCCCTTCGACCACAGTGAATAAGTTTGCTACTGCTAACAGCCCCCAGACCATCGGTCAAACAAGACATCTAGGCTAATTGTTATATTTTCTCAAACGAGGTGCTCTGTCCTCTCCTGTTGTATCATGTCGTGTCCTGTCACGTCGTGTTCTGATTCCCCCCTTCTTCATCCTCCCCCGCCATTTCGCATTCATCACACCCTCCCTCACTCCTTCACTTCAACGCAGTCCAGGTTCACTCGTAGGCATCGTGCGTCTGCCAATGTATATTTACCGGGCAGTATACAGCATTCGGTCCTGTACCGAGGCCTGAACAACAAAAGTTCCCCTCTCTTGTCCTCGCTTCATTGCCCTTCATGCCAACACTTTGATCGCGCTGATAACCCATCGCCCTCTCAAGTCCCAATCCTTTCTAGCCTACGTACATTCATCTGTACGAACATTCAACTTCATTCATCCTCCCTAGCAATGGCTAATACTTAGCCTGATCACCCCTGACCTCCAGATCCTAATCAACCCTACACGCATACACCTGCATCATACCTCTCGACCTCACCCGCGTTCACTTGGCGGGGCTTGCATCTTCCTCCAGTCATCTCCCGCCGTCCGTTGGTCTCAGCCGAGAACCACCAAGTCAAGGAACTGTGTTCCAATTCGACCGAGTCTCTCATACACTGTACCCCATCCTCTCCTTGTAGTCAGATATGATTCCACTCTGAGCACCTTTCTCGTATCATATTCGCATCTGCGTCTTGAGGGTCGTCGTTTGTGTGCTTAGGATCAGCCAGATACGTCAAAGCAGCCCACCGTCGTGTTACTTGACACCGAACCTTCTGAACAAACCCAAGCATGACGCTCTCCGGCACACAACGATCTTCGGCATATATCGGCATGCATAAGGTCAGCCCTAAGCAGCGAGTCCCTCAACAAGCACCGCCCTTGCTTGGACGATCACCGACTATGATAACATCTCAAAAAGGTCCGCGTCAGAGCCCTCCTGGCACTGTTGAGTTGAAGAGTAACCTTTCTGAAGTGAAAGACAGGTCCGGGATGTAAAACGAGCCATCTTATTCTCTCCGTATATTGTCCACCAAGTATAATCGATTCCTGCACGCTCTTCGAAACGATTTATTGCGGATGCCCTCCTCGCATCATCTGTGCAACATCAACGCCGACCCATCGCATTTCCTGCGGTTGTTGTCCACCGTGCATCTGCCCGGCTGCTGTTTGAGGCGCCATGCCCCCATTTTGGTACTGCATCTGGTTCTGATGCTGCTCTCTCGCGGCGTCTCGGGCTTGTTTCTGCCTGCTCAGGCGTTCAACCACCTCCTTCGAGATTCTGCCAAAGTTCTCTTTCCACATTGCTGCATCTTCCCAGCGCTCTCCGTACGTTCCCAGTGTCTGGGAAACCCTGTCCAGGCATCGCAAGCTGCGGTCGAGGTTATCCTCCCCTGGCATACCCTGAGCCTGCAACCGTCTCGGAAGTGGAGGAGCTGGGGCGGCACCAGGGCGAGGGATTGGGATGGGAACTGGGACTCCGGATAGAAGCATATTCTCTGCGTCCCGTAGGACCGCGAGGAACTGGTTGGCCATGAAATACACCCTGAGCACATCGTGGTACGTGTAGAAGCCAGGGTTCTGCGATCCATGTGCAATTTCGTGGATGGTATCTAGATACGCCATCGAATGCTCAAAAATGAGGATGCGATTGTAGTCTGTAATTTGCGGCGCCCTGGCTGATGGCGCGATACAGTAGACGTAGCTATACCTTAGCTCTTGCTCAAACAGTTGCCGAATACCAGGCGGGAGTGTATGTGGAAGCGAATCGGTCCATTCTCGCATGTCCTGGCACATATTCCAAATATACGAGATTGGGTCCTGTAGAGGGGTCGACCCTGACTGATGTAGCTCTTGGTACCAGTGAGACTGGGCACGCCGAAGCTGAAAGAGGAGTAGAGCTGGGTCGGGAGACTGTGGCCCTGAGATGGGTCCCGCAATAGATGCCTTGCGCCCCGAGCCCGAAGCATGTGGGAAGGCGACATTGACAGTATCGTCAGTAAAGGAGAATGTCCGAGCATGTACCATACTAATGGCTCTATAGTAAAGAGTCAGTACTTGTTTGCATGTTGCGCAGTCGCCACGGGGACTCGGATTGATTGACGAACCGATCAAGGGCATACACGCAATAGAAGATCTTGCGTCGCAGGTCCAGGGAGGCCTTGTCAGTTACCGAGGACATGGGCGGATCCTGATGGAAGCCAAGGTCGACAATAGCCCTGGCCGTGAATCCTATTAGGTGCCAGCTGTCGAAATGAGCAGGATCCAGCATAGCATACTGCGTGAGAAGAAGCAGAGACTGGATTTGGGTAACGTATCCGGGCCCCAAAGCCCCATCAGCAAAACTCATGGCTCGAGACGCGAACTCCATCCCATTCATGTAGTATTCATCTCCATGGCGACGACTTTGAGTTGTAGAGCCAATGGCAAGCACCATATAGACCATCCAACAATCAGCATCCTTAATAACGCGGTCATCTTGTTGGTACAGGTCATCGAGAGCGGTTAAGAGGCCTGTTTCTGAAAAGCACGGAAACAGAGAGTATATGGTATTCATATAGTGCTGAACAATGGCGTGGGCAGTTTGTCTTGGTGGCAGGCTTGCTTGGGGGGACTCTGGGAGAGCATTGTTAGTTGTAGCTGCGAGGACCAGCCTAGCAAACGTCATGTTGCTAGCAGTGGGCTCGAAGTCTCGGGTAGTCGCGTTAACAGATCTGTAGCAGAGAGTTAGAAATCTCGTCAGCTAGATAAGGTGTCGGGTTCATCGTTCTCACAGGAAGCCAAAGTCGGAGACAATGGAATTGACATCAGAGTTCTCTCGCTTCCGGGCGGCCTTGCGGTGGATGGCGGCGCGGATGGCAGCGAGAGAGTCCCTCCTATCGATCTGGGAGTTGAACGTCGATGTGTCCGTATCATGCAGGGCCACAGAGGCCTTGCGTGATTTGGCAAACTGCAGGCGCTTCTCCAGCTTCTCTATGCGGAGTTCTAAGGCGGCGACGTAACTAAGCGATATGTGTGAGCATGTGAACGGCGGGAGGAAAGCCTCGACGATGAAGAACGGACCTCCTTTCCTTGCCTCGAGCAAACTGGTCGTTTGCCGCTGAGCATTCGTTCACGCGGCCAGCCTTTTCGCAGGCTGTACACGCAGGCAGCTTGCCATCACACTGACCAGCACGGTTAGTCCCGAGCGAATAGTGCAACAGAGGTGACACTGTGGTTACTCACCTTTACTTTGGCAGCACGACCTTGGAAGAAACCCTGTCAGCATTTTGCGCATTGCCAAATGACTACGATCATGATAGAAGAGCCTGAGACTCACATCGAGAGCAGGCCGAGACGGGACGTGAGACCCTTAAGAGCGGATTGTGAGAGAAGCTTGCGCGGGGCATTTTGGCACGGCGGCGAGGCCAGCGCCAACAAGACACTCCCTGGCAGCGTCGGCGGCGTATTTCACTGAGACTGCGACGAAGGCCACGGTAGAAAGGACGCGGGGTGGATGGGAGCAGCAGGATGGGGCGACTGAAGGACCTCGAAACACGAGCAGAAGACAGTTGGAGAGAACAGTTGGGATCGTCGTTGGACGTCTCCACCAGCACGAGGTCGACCTTCTTGTTCTAGGTGGGTAGGTAGGAAAGAGCCGCAATGGTCGAGCTGGGCTTAGCCTTGCGTGATGTTAGGTGGTACGCGGTAAGGTAGGTATGTAGGCCGTAAGTACGTAGGCCTGGTTGGTAATTCCGATTTGCGCGTACTGTTGCTGACAACGCGGGGCAGAGGAGGGGGGAGGACAGGGAGGGAGATGTAGCTGGTTTGCTGGTCTCGAGTGCGTGGCCGTGACCCGTGCGTGGCCGTGCGATGTCGGCAGTTAAGCAGTTCGTCAGCAAGAACAAAGCTCGTCAAAGCTCCAAGGGTTTGGTATTGGTGTTGGCGGCGGTGCTATCGCAAACTCGTGGTGTAGATGGGGCAGACAGAGCCTGAGTCGACGGTTGCAGGAAGTTCCGGGGCGACGGAATGATATGCCAGTAGGGGGCGCAAATACGGATCGTTCGAAGGACCCCTAAGTTGGGCTCTGGCACATCAGCGACGCCAGGCTAAGACTTGGGCTTGGACTAATAGCAGAGCTGGGAAAGATGGAGGATGAAGGGACGGAATCTTCGATGGAGCTTTGGGAGAGATTGAACCCCAGTCGTGCGTCCATCCAGGCGGGGTGGGGCAACTGACGCTTGGGTGTCGCACAACTGGAGCATGCCTGGGCGGTAGGTAGTAGGAGCGAACTGCAGGTACTTACTTGCCCACTCACTCTAGGAGAATTTGTTGTCCAAGTTACCTCGCTAGCTGTTGACCCTATATGAGAGTATATGTAGGTAAGGTAGAGGGAGGGAGTGAACAAGAGAGAATGTGTGGCAACGGCTATTGAACGCAACCGGATGGTTCGGCGTCTGGTAACATACCCACTACTAGCTCGTTATACGGAATAGCTGGGCAGACCTACTCTGTCTGCAATGGGAGGTTGACGGATATGTCGTAGTGGGCAGCGAAGTTCAGCCGAGTACCAAGCTCCGAGACGAGTCAATATGTCAATCCGATGAGATAAGGTGAGGCGAGATGAGATGAGACGAGACGAGGATTAATAAGACAAACGGTCATCAATCCTTGAGTTCGTATTTGCGTGCGAGCCTGTCCGTCTGTCTGTCTAGCTAGCTAGCCTATGTACGGCTTGCGTATTCTCGTTCGCCACTTAGACGCGCACACTCCTCCCACCAATAGTTACCTGGCCGCGAATGACGAGAGGAACCGAGGGAAATAACCATGGTATTCGTACAAGGGGCAACGACGCTTGCTTCTGGCGCGCATCCGGAACAAAGCACAGGTCGCGATCACCGCCAAGCCCCATCTTGGTCTAGCCGAGGGCGGGCGAGGCGCTAACAGTAAGGCCTGGACATGGATGCTCTGGACGGATGCGACCCTGGGAGGCATCGCCTGACGATGGGGACGGCGATGGCGATGGAGATTGGATGGGTCATTGGACGGAGGATGGCGGGATGAGAGGGGCCATTGGATGACGAGCTTTCATGTTTTTCTGCGGCGGATAGTCTAGTTAATCATATGGTCATCATAAGCAACGGGAAGGGGAAGCTTGTCGGGATAGAGTTTCGAGGCTGGAGGGTCCAACAATGACGTGGACATTTACGCATATCGCTGAGCCTACTTGGAACCTAGGCCTAAACTAAGTGTATCGCCGCATTCAGGACTATTTACAGGACAGGGACCGCAACAATTATCATATCATCCTTGGTCGGGACTTTCTGTGGGTGAGGGGGATAGTTTTTCTGGTGTGACTAAGCTTTACGCAATCAGCTGGCCTTGTTCATTCAAGCCTCAATCCGTTCGTTGTGGCGCACCCTCACCTTTATCTCACCAAAGTCTTCTCCGTCGATAGTTAGTTGACATCAATATGGCTTTTTATTCTAGCTTCATACATTCATCTTTGATGATGGTCTTTTGGACTGAAGCACCACAAACCTACCCACCTTTTATTCCCTGCTACAGCCCTTGGGTTCGCCGCGTAATCTGAACAACTAGGATACATCTGCGTAGGAAATACAGTCCCAGGAGTTATCCTCTCAAAGTAGCAAGTCATAAATGAGCTGATGACACAAACCGTATCGGGTGGGCCATTTCCGGTATTTACCAGAATCATCATATTATTTCCGTGTGCTGACAAAAATGCTCGATGTTTCCTGCAAGAACAAAGCAGTGATGATATGGTGGTGCCCAAGACTTGCCTGGCTTTAACTCAGGACAACATCTGTATTCCCATCACTCGCAATATCAACTCCAATGGATGATGATTCAAATTATTTTGTTCTCTCAAAATCATGCTAAACATTCTCCGCTACCACGACCAGAGCCACTTCCTCAGCTTCCACTTGACCCACCGCCACGATCGCATCCCAGCGGGATCAATGAGCCGACCCGGAGCTCGGCATCGGCAACTACAACGGCAGTGTACCTGAGTTCTGCCCGCTAAGAGCGTCGATATATCTCAATAAACGTATCGTGGGGACTCGACAAGAAGTCCATATCCAATCATAGAAACACGGCAGACTATACAGAATCAGGCCAGACAGACCGGTGTTAGGCGCTGTTGGTGCCTCGTTCGGCGTCTATATTTTGCGAACCATGCTCGAGACAAAATGTCCAGGCGGAGACAGTCTTGAAACTAGGCATTCTACCAGTGGTACCGGCGAACCCACATGCCGACCTCATGGCAGATGAAACAACGATCATAGTGGAGGAGGTATGTGGCACAGTGACGGAGTCGGATGGATCCCAAACTTGCGTGAGGGTGTTTCATACCGAGTAGCCACAATATGGACTAGATATGTAGGTGCTCTCACAGAAATACAACAGTTGTCACAGCAATCTTAAAGTGACCATTTATAACCCCGTACAGCCCTTTCTCTTTTAAGTGCAAGAACGAGGCATTGGGGATGGAGGAATGCAGAATGACCGTCCGTCAGCTTAGATATTAACCGACCTGTGTGACCCGCACACCCCCCTCCAGCATGTCGTGTGCTAACAGATGACCAGCCAATCTTGCCTGTGACAGGCCACAAGAGATCCAGGGATCTGCGCTAGAGATAGAGCTAACCCGCGGGGGTGAAAACTCTAGTTTTGCTTCGATTGTTCCGCACTTCCGTGGCTCAATTCCCCTGCCTGGCTGAGGATTGGAAAACGAGATGAACTGAGCCACCCTCGGCTTAGGCTAGGAGATTATGAAGGAAGAAAAAGTCCAGAACCGGCCCATCTGATATTACTGCATGTTGGTGTTGAACATGGCGTTGCTTTCCTAAGTACTGCGTACTGTGTCCTGCGTAGTAGTAGATGTTGTCTGAAACTTCGATCCCCAGCTCGACTTGCGTGCTTGCTTCTGACCAAAGTAGCTTTCTTACCCTGGACCGAGACGCGGACGGCAAATACATAACTTCGTATACTTATCCACATACCGCCCAGCCCACCTTCCCTCCCACCTTCCCTGCTGCTCCAGTTGTGTTCCCAGCTGTCTCTGTCCATCCTTCTGTCTGACCTTCTGCCCCTCCTTGTCTCTCCGTCCAGGCAACGACATTTTGGCTTCCCACGACGCTTCCACGTTCCCTTCTCCTCGACGATCCATCGACGCCTCTTTTACCCCCATTATTCCGTGGCCGAGTCCTCGAGTCGCCGCCGTCCCGAGTCTCCGTCCCGAATCACCCCGTGGTAGACAGCTCCGTGTTGCTCTGCGTCCTGCCCTGCGTCATCTAACCTCCATCCTCGAAACCACCTGTTTCGTACTAGACGCGCACCCATTTTGGGTGTCGTTCGGCTTCCCGGTTCCGCCTCCCGTTCCCGGTTCCGCGTCCCCCGTCCCCCGTCTCCGTTCGTCTTGCCGACCGCGCGACTCGCCGTGTTGCGCGCGCGACTTCTTTAACACCCTAGAGACCTCGGATACCTGCGCAAGAACATCGCCTGCGATTGACACACGCTGCTCGCCCGTCGCTTCGTCCAATGGACGCCGCCACCATCTTCCGGCAGGGCATGGGTCCCGTCGGACCCCGTATGAACCACGCCTTCATGAGCCATCCTCAACAACAGCAGCAGCAACAGCAGCAACAACAGCAGCTGCAGCAACTGCCACCGCAGCAGTTCCGCAAGGCGCCCTCACCACAGGACGACAACTCCGATGGCGAATCCTCTGGCCATCGCATTGCTCACACCCTGACGGCGTGTTGCCGTTGTCGACAGGTATGCATCGTCCCGCGTCGTTCTGTCGCAAACCACAACCCCCTCCCTCCCCTTTCCCCTCCCCGTCATGCTAAACCCCCTCCTCCCTTCCAGAGAAAAACCCGATGCGATCCTACCCTGCCCCGCTGCCTCCCCTGCGAGCGATCCGGGTCGACCTGCGAGTATCTCGATGCCGCAAAGGGACGCAAGATCAACCGCTACTATGTCATCAAGCTGCAAGACAGGGTGAGGGCCTTGGAGGCCGAGTTGAGCCAGTATACCGACGAGGACAACGAATTCCCAAGAAGCACCGAAGACATGGTTCGCCCCGGCGGCATGGTTCGTCTCAACGGCGGCGACGAGACCCCGCGATATCTCGGACCTAGTAGCGGCATTGCCATGACGCGCCTTCTTATGGAGGAGGCCAAGCGCTACACCGATTCCAAACGCATATCCGACCTCATCCCGAGCGTCCGCGCCCGCCAAGCTCGCATGCAGTCTATCCAGATGACCGGCCCGGCGGCCAACCGAAGAAAGAGCTATCCCATGATCAGCCAACACCCCGCCGAGAGCCTACCTACTAGAGCTGTCACCGATAAGCTATTGGAAATCTTCAACCAAAAGGGTGAGTATTGTCTTTGATGCGATAGACCGCCTGGTCCTTGTACTGACTGTTTATAGCTCAACTATTCTGGCCTGTACTGCACGAGAAGGATCTACGCGATGATATGGAGGCGGTTTATAATGGCGACAACGACCCACACAAGACGTTCCTTGTTCGCATGGTCGTCGCCATCAGCTTACAGAAGCTGGACACACAATATGCCGGCCTAGCAGATAGCTATTACTTGGCTGCGATGCAATACTTTGAAGACATTGTCCGCCCCAAAGACCTCAAAACCCTGCAATGTCTAGTTTTGATGGGTCAATATTCACTCCTTACGCCAACTCGGACGCCGATATACTACGTGGTCGGCCTTGCAACCAGAATCTGCCAACAGGAAGGTCTGGCAAGTGAGAAGACGATTTTAACGGGCTATACCCTGGACCCCAAGACGATCGACTTGAGAAGACGCATCATCTGGACCGTGGCCGCTATGGAATACGGTCTGGCCCATAGCATGGGCAGACCCAATAGCTTCGCAACAGGGGACGACCGCATGGACGTTGAGTTCTTCGCAGCTGTCGACGACGAGAACATCACCGAGCACGGTATCAAACCAGCTCCCCCCAGCGAGCGCAAACTTGTAGCCATTCATTTCTACAAGATGCGAATGTGCCAAGCAGAGATCCGGAGGGCGCTTTACGAGAAGAAGAGACCGGAACCAAAGAATGATTCGCATCCCTGGTACCAGAGGGTGGAGAAAATGAACAAGGAGTGGCTGGACGCATCGCCGGAGAACCCTGCCTGGTGTAGGCCCTGGTAAGTGACCCCCCCCTCCTGCGAGAGACATTATGACTTACACCCTCGACAGGTTCACCGGTCGTTACCACCAGATGCGGATATTCATGTACAGGCCCTCTCCACAAGTTCCCAAGCCATCGCCACGTGCAGCTAAGCTCTGCTACGAAAGCGCAGCATTTATCATGGATCTCTCCTGCAAGCAGATGGATAGCGGGATTGATATCACCTGGGTGTTCCTCCTGACCGTCAATATGTCGCTCAACACCATTCTCTGGACCGTGTCGTACCCAGCCGTGCGACAGGAACATCCTCGTGAAGAGGTGGAAAAGCTCGTTAACCAATCCCTGGACGTACTTGATCGCTGCGCAGAGCGATGGCCCGGAACCGCATCGACCTCCCAGCTGTACCAGATCTTCTCCAAGGCCTGCCTGCAGAGTTACGAAGCACGCCAGACACCCGGGCAACCAGGTGGCTTCTTCACAACGCCTCCGTCCTTTGCGGATCCTCACTCGCCTCCCGAGGGCTTCGCCCTGCCAAACCAGCAACAACCTCAAGCTCCTTACGCGAACCCGCCTCAGTTCAGCTACGTCTTCGACTCGCCCCCCGAGGCGATGAACAACTACGCTTTTGACCCCAACTTCCGTCCGCCCCAGCCAACATTCCGATCCAACTCCATCTTCTGCAACCCCGCCAGCAACGAACCGCCCATGGGCCGCAGATTCTCCTACTTCCCCCCCGACTTCACCCAGCCAGGGGATACGGCCCCGGACGACCCAACGCCGCCTGCGACTACGACTCCCGAGCAGCACATGGCGTCGCCCCCTGACCACCTGTCTGACCAACTGCCCACGCCTCCCGATTCCGCCCTTACCGGGAACATGACGACCCCCGGGTCTGTTATCTCCCCGCCGAACAACATGGCGCAGCAGCACACTCCCAACATGCAGCACGCGTCTCCTCTCCCCATGTCCGCCCACACCAACATGTCTCCTCCGCAGAAGCCGGGCCTCTCCCAGCGCGGACCGACCTTCTCCGTCCCGCCCACGACCCAACCTACTCCCGCTCAGCGGCCGCTGCCCGCTCCGAACGGTATCGGCGACTGGTTCTCGCCGCCGCCTCCCTTCATCTCCCCTTTCTCCTTCGGAAACATGAGCAACAGCTTCTTCAACGATGGCATGACCGCGGGAACAGGCAACTACGGAGACTTGCCAAACTCTGGCCTCGGACTGCAGAACCTCGACGTCGGTGGCCTTCAGGGCCCTGCCCTTGACTACAACTTCGCCCGCCAGGGCAGCCTCACCCAGTCGCAACAGCTGGAGCTCATGAATGTGCTGGAGACGGAGGGAATGACCGACATTGACGCTTTTCTTAACGGCGGCGCGGTGGCTAATACCAGGTGGTATTAAGAACAACTTGACAGAGTCTGCGTATACATTAACGGACGGAAGGCAGGGTTAGCGTGCATATTATATCGAGGCGCTTACGGGCTTGATTTTCTTCAGCATTTGAAGCCGTCTGCGAAGGGTTACGTCAAATAGACACTTGTTTCACCATATCCTTAGCGAATGCGTTTTAAGTTATCATACAGCTATGTAGACCTGACATGGGTGATAGGAGTCCAAGCCAGGTAATATGTACCCTGTCCCTATGCATCGAAGACTATTCGACTATGTTATGTGCTAGTCCTATTGCCTGTGGCCTTGAAGTATCCTTTTGTGGGGAAGGAGACGGCCAAGGAGCCGACAGCAGACTATCCAGCAAATCGAGCAAACATCAAACTGCCGTACTGAAACAAAGCGGCATTGATATGAAACGTGAGAAAACAATAAGAGCAAGACCTCCAGTGTTGGGGCTCTGCTGGCTTGGTAGCTAGCTCTCGTGAGCTCCAGCCATCTTAAGCCGTAGGTTCTTTAAGCCTCATCTTCCTGAAGCTGTAGCTTCTCCAATGCGTCACCCAAGCTCTCATCCGCCTTTGCCGGCTTCTTGGTACGCTTCTTCCGCCTTGCTGTGCCCGTTACGACAGGCGCTTCTCGCACCCAGCGAGCGATGGCGATCGCTCGTGCAGTGAGGATGGTGTACTCGCCTCCTTCACCGAAGGTCCATCGTCGGGGAGTAGGATGAGCGTTCGTGGTGCCAGCGATGTTCGTGACATCGTTGGTGCTGCTGGCGTCAACAACCCGTTCATCTTCCTCGGCACGCTTTTGACGAGCTTGCACCGCGTCGCGGAAAGTAGTTTTGCCGTGGGCACGCTCATCATCTAAAGCCTCGAGTATGGCTTGTTCGTGGGCCTGCTTCTTGCGTTGTTCCTCAGAGACCTCTGTAACTGGCCCTCCATTTATCAGCGCCGCCGCCGCAGAGGCTGCCCGGCTAGGGCTAGGAACCGCACCCTGCTCTGGTTGTACACCGAAGATTGGTAGCGGTGCTGGTGCACAAAGCACGTCCCAGTGATCGGCAAGTTGTATCCAGTTGTCGGCGCGGCCCAGTATTTCAATCCAATCTGTCCTTGCAGAAGATCTACTTGCCTGGAAGATGGGATATCCGTCTGAAAGACGCGTGAGGCGAGCTACCATGTTGGCGTGGCGTTGGAGTTCCTTGGCCGAGGTTTGCATAAGGCAGTGACAGAGAAGCATCGAGTGCAGCGCATCCGCCAGTAGAGGATGATAACTGATTGACCCGCAGGTTGGCTCGTGGGCCGGAGTGGTTGTGCCTGATCCTGGGAGATCTTCAGGAGGATAGGGGGGAAGATCCGACAGTGGAATGGGTGCAAAGAGGTCGGGTATGGAGTAGCTTGCGTATGGCTTAACTGGTGGGCCACTATCAGAGGACCGGGGATTGCGAATTCCGTGAGCTGCGAGGTTGATACGGTCATTGAAGTCCTTTAGTACTCTCATAGGCATACTCGGGGCGTAGTCGAATTGCGCAAGGAAAGCCATGTAATCCCGATGGGCTTTCTTTGCGTAGATCTTGACAAGCTTGCGCGATTCAGCCTGCTTTCGCTTCTGCTCCTTGTCCTGAGCAGGAGGACCACCGTCATTTGTTTCGGAGGCCGGAGTCTTGTCCGAAATTTCCGGTTCCGTGTTGGCATCTGCGTCTTGGGCTGGTGGCAAGCTGCTTGCAATATGCTGGCAGGACAAAATCAGGTAGACGGCTGCACGCTGGAACAGTACCTGACCCTGAAAGCCAGTGGGCTGGTCCTTCTCTGCCAGAATGATGTCCGGAGGTCGTCTGTTACCCGGACGGGACTGCTGAAGCTGTGATTCTTCAGCTGGGTTGCGTGGTGGTCGATGAAAGCGCCATGTTGACAGAGCAAGTGTGAGATCATGTGCGGCCCCTTCATAGTCATTTCTGAAGGTCTTCACCATAGATCTCGTCCGCAACGCTTCACCTTCTGTGGAGCTCTGTGCTATTATGTCTGACAAGGGCTGCAGGCTGGTAGATTCCACCAACTGGCGGGAGGGTATCTTTTCGTGAAAGAAACTGACATACTTCGCATCCATGTCCTCTGGGTTGCGTTGTAGCACCAGGGTACCGACGTCTTCGAGGGGAGAAGCTCCCTGCATGGCCGCGACACTGCATGCTATTTCGTCCAGGCGATATGCGTGGGCGAGCTTCTGGCTCGCCTGCTCTCTCATCCGGAACTTTCGCTCACGGCTTAGTTTTCCTCCATGGCCGGGGCCTCCTGGCACAAGCAAAGAGGTTGCACCCCCCGGGGGTAAACCGCCATGGACATTTGTCAAGACTGGCGAGGCGATGTCACTAGCAGCCCTCACGGCGAGATTGGTCGCTTCATCAACGAGACGACGGATTTTGACGACATCAAAAAAGACAGCAGGATCAATGGGCCGAGGTCGAGGGGTGTTGTAGTTGATATTGGCAATGGTCTCGAGGATCTCGACGGGCATCTGGAGCCAGTGACCGTGGAAGTAGGAGATGTATCGCCAATGCCTGAACCTTGGCATTAGCATACCCGATTGGATAGCTGACAGAGACGAGCGAGAAAACCATGGTACTCGACGCGAAAGAAACCCCCCCCCCCAAAAAAAAAACACTTACTTGTTGCGAGCGATTGCGAGGGTAGCAGGTAGGGGCGTGAGTGGCATAGATACCTTCTTGGCGCCTCCAGGACCAGTGCGAGGGCCCGTAGAAACCATGGGCATTGTGAAGTTTGCGGAAGAACCGCCAGAAGCAGCCTGCTCCGCCTCGCTAGGCGGCTGCTTGCTATCGTTGGCCATTGCTTAGGCTTTGGTTCTTAGAGCATCGGGAACAGCGGCATCTAGGTCGATGTCCACGAGTCGTGAGATGAGCAGCTTCGGAAGAGACGTAGGCGTGAGTGTGGGAATCCTCGCGCTCTAAGAGATGTAGGGCGGACGGTGTTGGGTTAGGTGAGGTAGGATTCGAGGTATCCAGACTCGAAAGCCTCAGAGTGAGCCAAGGAAGAGTAAAAGCGCAAAGAAATGACAATGACGCCGCGTGGCAGGTCTTGATTTCGAGCGGTAGAGATAAATCAGGCGATGAAGGGCCGGACCATCCAAGAAGATAATGATTGCGAGGCCCTCGCGACTTTTGGCCGTCGTGAAGAGTTGTCGCCTTCACCACCTACAAAGAAGAAGTTTCAGTATTAAATAGCAAGATCACGTGCAGGCGGGAAGCCGCAGTAAACACGAGTTGGAAAGTGCAGATGAGGGATGTTGCCTTACCTAGTTGCCCTCCCCGTTCCTTAAGCAGCGTGTTGAAGTGCAGTTGAGCTGCTGAATAGGTGCGTTGTGTTGTTATTCTGTCGCGTTTGGTTGAGAAACCAACGCAATGCAGGCTGAATGTGAAGTGGCCAACAACGCGGTGGATCTGCAGGAGGGAAAAGACTGTTGTGTTTTGCAGCGGCAGCTGAGAATGTACTGGTGAAAGAATGCCGAGGGGCTGTTATGTGTGGCACGAAAACAAGCCACACAAAACACCTATGACATGTAGGTTTCCAGCCCCTAATCATCAATGAACAACTGTATAAAATACTGGTCAAGTCGTATGTCATCATTATGTACTCGTGCCTGCACTTCTCTATACGCTAAATCCGCACGGTGAAATACTAATGAGCAAGGAAGCCATAGTGTATCTGGAATTCCGAAACTCCACCCCTCCTGCTATGCTGCCTCCATTAACCCAACAACAACGATACCAAATTGCAAAATATTATCTTTAATCCAAAGCCATTCTTGCCTCAAGATGCCCGCATGCCGGTATACGTCGGGATCCTAGGTCGATTAGGAGTCTTTCAAGTACTCGAAGCTGGTAATGCTATAATTGCCATTCATCTCTCAGAGCGGCAGGCGAAGTGTTTCCCTCGACGACTCCAAGAGCGATGGAACCTGTGCTTCCGATGCCTCGGCGATGAATTCGTTGTGAAGGAATAGGAGCAGTGCGTGCACATTTGCTTTGGTTGTCATGCCACCGAGGCTGGCTCGAACAATTCTACATCGCAGGGTTAGTCTTCCATCCGATAAACCACCACTTCACCGAGAACTGACCCAGTTGGCCTCCTGCTGATAATGGCCATCTCGTTTGCACCACAGGCATGTCCACTGGAGAACATCCTGTTCCACTCCCACTCCTCGTACTCAAGCGCCTTAGACACACCGCCAGGACAGCAGACGCCTACATCAGTTGGTTAGCGAGGGTCTTTCATATTCGTGGAATCTTCTTACCTCCTGCTCGGATATAAACACCGGCGTCGTTGGAAGTCTCTCAACATCGGTCCAAGGGACATACGTGCCGTCCTGCCTCATCACATTGAAGGCAAAGGTCGCACCCTGCCGGGAAGGATCTCCGTACATGGTCGGGTCATCGACGTAAACCTCCACAACAGGCGCGCCGTTGGGATATATTAGAGCAACGAGGCTCTTGTAGAGCGTACGGGCGAGGTAGTTGCAGTGGCGGGAGATGACGTCCTTGCTCTTGGTTAGCTTTCGTCTCCTGTCAAAATCAAGGTGCCTCAAGGTGCCGCTTACCATGGAACCGTAAAGCCGGAGATGGGTATCGATAGCTAGACCGAGCGCCAGAATGCTATGGAACGGAAGAGTACCGTCCTCAAGTCCGTCATGAATGTTCCACATGTCGTATTGGCCTCCAAGGCCAGGAATCTTCTTGGCAACGCGCCGATCTCCGTTGAGAGGGAATAGCTGAGCAACAGTCCCTCCTCCAAAATATCTCCGTAGGTTCAAAACATGACCCGATGCCCGGCGTAAAACCAAGGCGCCGAGGTCAGGAAAACCAAAGGTTTTGTAGAGAGACAGGCAGGTGAAATCGGGGGCATCGTTAGGGTCGTTGAAGAGAGAGCCTAGGGAGCTCGTCATGGCGAGGGCAGCGGCGTCGAAGAGAGTGTACGTGTTTCGAGTCTGGGGGTGTTCTCGGATCCTTCTTAGCCATGCCTTGGGCAGTCGACGACCGCTGAGGTTGGACTGCCCGGGATACGCAAACAGGCCGAGTCCAGTTGACTTGGAGTTTCGAACGGTGCTGTTGGCAGGGTATTCCAACCACCGCTCCACTTGGTGGTCGTCTTCAAAGCAGTGGTAGTCTCCAGCGGTAAACTCTCGCACAGATGATGCTGGTGTGTGCCTCGCGGTGATAGCCGTACCAGAAGCTCTTGTCTTGCGTCTTCTCCCCAAGATCGCGGAAACCATCAGCGATGAGCTTGATGGCGGCGGTGGCGTTTGCTACAAAGACCAGGTCGAAGTGCTTAGGATCGGCTCCCAGAACTCTAGGGTCTTGGCACGAACGCTGTCAACCATTTCGCCAGATAGCTTCGCCGGGAGGTTCTCGGAGTGCGGGTTGCCCCAAAGGTTACTAATCATGGAGTGCGAGAAGCTGCTGATGAGAGACGGGCGTAGATCGTCGCGCCTCCATGATCGAGATATGCCCCTGAGAGTTTACGTTAACAAGACATTGCGAGACGAGAGCCGGGGTTGGTGTCTCATACCTTGAGACATGTTGAGATACTCGTCATCCCGAAACTTCTCCACGGAGGAATTGTATTCCATGTTTGATGGTCCTGTCACCGACTGTCTTGGTCTAGTAGACAGCGACGTGGCTTCGAACTGAACGACAAGACTGTTAGCATCCGGCATGGCCTCAGTCAATGCATGAAGCATATCACTGGATATGATCTCTTGGTAAGACAAGAGTCGTGTGACTGTGTAAGATATCCCCAGAAGCGCGGGCTCTCTCAAAGACAGCTGCGGCTGAGATGCAGACTACCGAGGTGGCAAACAACGGCCTTTGGGGGCCTCCGGGCGCGTCTGGACTCTAGACAAATAGGGCAAGCCACGTACCCAGAAGCGAGAAAGGCATGTATGGTAAACGGTGAGCGAATAGACGCGATCTCAGGGCAGCAGACAAGCGATGTGATTGGTGGTATGCCGGCGAGCCTGCGCTGTGTGCAAGCCCAAAGGGCGCGGAGGCGTCTATGCAAGCAAGTCCAAGTGGGGGAAAGATCAATTGAAAAAGCAAGGTGACAGAGATAGTCTAGGACTCTGAGATTTGGACGATGCAGGTGAGAAATTGGCGGTTATGTCGGCAAAGTGTCTGAGGTTGTCGAAGGATGTCCAGATCTGGCTGCGGACTCTGGACAAAACAAGGCGAGGACTCGTGATGATTTATGTGATGGGATGGCACTCTTCAGATTGCCTCCCAATTTCTCCTCTTGCCAACGGCCCCTGGACATGACGGGATGCTCTTAGATGTCTGGGAGGCCCTCTTCAGCCTCAAGGCCGGGTCTCCCGTGTTGCAGTGGAGGCCATGATACAGGAACAGTGCCCGAGACAGTGCGCAATCGGAACGTGGGGAATTGACCGGGCAGATGCTCAGCCCTGTCCGAAAGGGGACACCTCATGCCTCCAGAAGGCCGAGAAAGTGGTGAAGTGGGGGTCCGCAGGGCTGAGGTTTTCGGGGTTTCTGATCGTTCTGCGCAGGTGGGAGAGCGGCTAGTGGAAGATCTAGAAGGTTGGAAGGGCTCGTGGTTGTCGACGATGTCCGGTGACGTCGATCATGTCAGCGATGTCGGCGACCTCGAATCGACGAGCAAGACCCGTCAGGGACCTGAGCAGTCGGCGATCGCGAGCTCCAAGGACGGCGACATCCAGGTCTCGGTGACATGCCGCAGAGGCCTAACTTGGTGTTATCAATAAGAAATTTGAGGTCAAGGTCGCTGACTTGGAGTTATTGAAGACTTCCATGCTCAGTCGGCGAGGTGAGCCAGTGGACGGGTTGCACAGCGGAGACTTTAGAAGTTGACCATGGTCTATATTTATCCAACACCGTTGTTCTAGCCACGTTGGAAGCTAGCGGGACTTGTTTTCAGTCAAACCCAACAGCAAATATGCCTTGTTGGAAGCGCGCGGCTCCGACTTCGTGCCCTTCTGTCGTTTCGCACAACAGCCCGCACAACAGCCCGCACACCCTCAGTCACAAGCTTCGCCTCGTTGCTGTGCTTTCTTGCACTGATATCGAATCTCATTGTCCCACGAGAGGGGAAATGCTGAAACTGACACCCTGGGTCGCGTCGTATTCTGCGCGGGATCGTGGTAGAGCTGAGTCAGTTCACATGGACGCTACTTAGTTAAGTTTGATAGGACAGCAAGGTAAAGTAAGTGCTAGAGATGTCATTTCAAGCAAGGGATTGGCCAAGGGGACAGCCAAGGTGACGGCCAAGTAGCTAGTTGATAGATAGATTGGCCAAGGCGCTGGCTAGATAAGGCGCCAGTCAAGGGGCCGATGAAGGGGCCGATGAAGGGGCCGATGAAGGGACCGGCCGAGGGACCGGCTCGAAAAGATGCCAGCACTAGACCCAAAGCCGCCTTGGATATAGATGGCTTTCTTCTTGCCCGTGCTATTCCCCGTCGCCTTCCTTTCTTTAAGTAAATAAAATCACGGATTATGGCATATGATATAAGAGAGTGCCCGGTCTCGTTAAAAATGTCTGAACTCATCATGATTCATTGTGTGAATTAGGTCGTTACTTTTATCAGACCAAACAAGCCCCTGGTGAAGGGAGTCTAACTCTCTACCTAGGTATGCCTGACATGCCGTCGAATCAACCAACCTCCTGACGCCAGTTCCAAGCTTTGGGAATATCCTTCATCGCATCCTAACTACTTCCAATCGTGCTTTGTTCTTCCAGTAAGAGGCTATTGCCATGTACCCAAGAACAAGTCCATTAGAGGGCAGCGAGAAGCATGGTGATGATCCCGGCAACCAGGAGCGACCCTGACATCGCAGTCGAAGAGGCCATCGATGGGATCGTTGGCACAGGAGTTCCCGTGGCAGATGGGGGCTCGTCAGTGCCTCCAGTCGCGGACGGAACAACGCCGCCAGCAGTCGACGTGGCAGATGTCGACAGCGGTGGGAGAGTGTAGGTCACGTTGGCGGGAGGTGGCACAGTGTCCTCCAGCTTGGCAAAGTCTGCGCAAGTGAGACGCGTCTTGTTGGCGTAGTGGATGACAAAGGAGCGGTTTCCGAAGAAGGCACCGATGCCGTCCTTGGTGGACGCATAGTAGTCGACGTACTCGACTTCGAAGGGGTCGCTCTCAATGGTGCCATACTTTCCGCTGAGGTCTCCGACCTGGCAGGACGCGGGGTCGTTGCTGTCACAGGGAGTTTCCTCGCCACGCTCAAAGGGATCCAGGTGGGCTAGAGTCTTGGTGCAGTTGCCATCAGGGGCGGCATCGACGTGCAGATGGTAGACTGTCTTTGGTTACTGAGAGTTCCTCAACAATAGGCATGGGATCGTGGTACTTACGGAAAGGACCGCCCTCCTTGGGGAGGTTCTGGAACTTGACGACGAATCTGACGCCGTTTCCATCGTTGGCGGCCTCGGCACTGATGAAGCCCTTGACGTTGCCGTCGATGGTAGTCGGCTTGAAGAAGGGCTCCTCAGGGAGAGAAGCCTTGTACAAGACTCCAACCGGGTTGTCGGTGACAGGCTCAGCATCCTGGCCTGCAACGCGGCCGATGAGGGCCACCGACAGGGCTGCAAGAACAGCGAAGGCGCGCATTTTGAATAGATGCGGAGTGGTTTGAAGTTTGAGGTAGGTAGGTTTGAGTGCTGCTAGGTGAGCGAGCTTGAGGATTTGTGTGAGGTAGAGAGGTTGGTGAGAGGTCAAGGTTGTTGTGTTGTGGGGGAGAAGAGAAGGTTAAGAAGGGAAGAGGGAGGGAGGAGATCAGCAGAGGGAGAGAGAGCCAGGCCAAACACAGACACTAGGTCTTTTGTCTCCGGGTGATCTGCACAGAGCAATTACCTAGGTAGGTATGAATCACGGAAAACGGGAAAAAGGGCTGGGGCTAGAGCATGACGGGCTGGCAGCAGCTGGCAGGAGCCCATGACGATCTTATACAGCGAGGCCCTAGGTGCTGTATGAGAGAGCTCTCCGGCCTACTAGTTACCTGACTGGTGCTGGATACGGAATGGTGCAACCCTCCTGACCAGGCAATGCCGGGCTGTTCCTGTCCAACGTAGCGAGGCACATCTCGACCGCCAAGCAGCCAAGGCGAGGCTCGGTCGCACGTAGACGAGCTTGAACGAATTCGATGCGGCCGCGCAAACGCGGAGGGGGGAGGCAGTGAAGAGACAGTAACGCCGGGACGACGTGTGGTTGCGTTGGTCCTGGACGCCGGCAATTGGATGTTAGCAGACAAGACGCGAAATCTAAAAGTCCCCCATGGCGTTAGGTGGTCTTGGTAGGTTTCACCGCGGCCCTAGGAGGCTTGGGAGGCTTTGTTTCGGTGGAACGAGACAGGCGGGCCGCTCTTCATCTCCTCTACGAAGCACCTGCTAGTAGTCTGGGTAGGTAACTTAGGTATCTACCCAGGCTCTCCCCCACGGAAGTCTCCTTCGCACGAAGCCCGTGGCTTGAAGTTTGCTTCTCATCGTCCAGACGACCGGGGCAGTGCTGACGCCCGCTGCACGCCGGCAAGCATTCGTACAGTCGAAAGGGCAGTGTAGAACGAAGTGTGCAACGTTGCCGTATGCCGTGCAACATCAAATTCCCGTAATTGCAGGATCCAGGGCCGGAGGATTCGCTTCCGCTGTGCAGACTTTCTCGAATATAGTGCTCCGCGTCCATCCATACCTGAGCAAACATTCCGTCCCATGCCTCGCTATAATCAAACAATCTCCTTGCTGACGGGAATCAAAACGAACCTGTCCAAGTTGCCGTGCGATAGGTCATGGCACGCCTTGGGACGTTGTTTCGTTTCGTTTCACTCTTAGCACGTCCAGTTGTAAACTATTGGCGCATCCATCTTGGCAGAGTGTCTCCCCCGTCAGCGCCAAGCGTCGCTTATACCGCATCATTTTGAGTTGGCCTGGTTCGTTCTGAACGATCGGCCTTGATGCACCCAATCGAGGAGGATGTCTCCAAGCCATCACACATTCATTCACAATCACCCAACACACTGCGCATCGGGCGCTTGTTCAATGCAGCCGAGCAGAGTTGACAGCTCGATGTGATTTGTAACCACCTGTTCGAAACCTTGTTGACGAAAATAACCATAACCAAGAAAGAAACACATCACTAATGCAACATGTGCATACGCGCCCGTCCTATTATTATACACATGCACAGGGCCTTTACTCCTGCATAACTTTCGAGATGAATCTGGGAGATCTTAATTTGCAACCAACTACGTGATCCGTCACTATGATGGTGAACAAGACCCCTGCTCTGCTCTGGGTGGGTTGATATTCCGGACATCAAGGCGGGGAGATCTCTTTACTCATTCGGAATACACCCGATGCTCGCAATCATGTATGTCCTGTTTGCGTCCGTACGAGCGAACATGAGCACCGCCAGAAACGATGTGTTTGCATGGGTTGTGAATCTCCATTCGCACCCGACTCTCCCGCCGGTCTTGGTGGTTGTGGCAGAAGATGTGGCGTAGGTCTCTTATCTGATTGCATTGTGTGGCGCATGCTTCCAGCCTTATCAGTGAGGCAGGAACCAGCCGGCTGTCGACGGCGCCAGAGAACAACACCCCAAGCAGGTAACTTCAACAGTCTCGCCATCAACAACTACCACGACCACCCCGCCGCCCACATCGCACGAAACGATTATTGCTGCTTGTACACCACGGTCGCACAGTCTCTAGATTCTGCCCATCATGAAGCCCGTCGTCAGCGCCTTTAACGCGTGGTCCTGGTTCGCCAATCCCTAACTTCAACCCCCGGGCAGGACGCAGCTAACAACGAGCTCTCCAGTACGGTTCTCTCCGTCTTCGCCATCGTCATCCTTAGTGTCATCGCTTTACTATACCGCAGCGGTCATGAGGAGTTCGTTGGCGGCAAGGACGATCCCGAGGACGGCAAGGCTGTCGCCGGCACCATCTTCACTGCCGTCATTGTCTACGCTGTACGTAACATCAACGCGATCCATCCCTTCACCAACCACACGACAATACTCATATACTAACCGATTCAGGGGTTCTTCATTTTTTGCGGAATTCAGGGACTCCTACACACCCGAGAGAGTCGAAGGGGTGCAATTGCCTTATAACAACATCACCAGCGGATAGAGCACGAAGCGGAACCGGGCGTTCTGGACACTTTATCAATTTGAATTTGGGCCGGCATTATATTTCGAAGGACGAGCAAGTCCGGCATGTTGAAGGAGAGGACGAGAGTGCCGCAAGGAACGCGTAATCAACGAGTGCGGGTTGGTGGGCAGCCTGCGTTGTACGAAATGTGCGAATACTTAGATGAATCATTCAATTTGTTGCCTTGGCCTCTGCGTACGTGTCGTGTCACCTTACCCTTGTTGAGGAATTGAAGTTCTAAACTTCAGATAACTTCAGATGGTGGAGATATACTTAGGATTCCTGGCTTTACATGGCGTTCAGTAAGAACATTTTGATCAACTGGTTGGATACTTTAATTGGTGCAGGAAGTATAGTAGTATCTGAACTAAATACACAGTATTATCTAAACTATCTGGGTTATAGGGAAGAAAGATAGTTTGACAAATGGTCTTTGTTCTTATGTGTCATAACCTCTTCTGCTACAAGTTGTGCGGGAGGGCAAATCTCCCCTAGAATAGAGTCGACAAACAGTTAATGTTCAGTCCACAAGCTTTAGGCTGCGACGAAATCCCTCTCAGGTCCCTCAGAACCACATGACCCCCTTCTTCTCTCCCTTCCCCCTCTCAACCTTCAGAGACACACTATAGAAGAGACTGGAGTATTTGCTCTCCAGTCCAATAGTCGCCCCCACTATGCGCAGCAGCCGCAACTGGTCCCTCCGCTGCGTTCTATCCAAAACACCCTCGAAGTCCCCCTTGGCGATTCGCGGCTGAGTCTCGAATGCGTACCATGGCACGTAATACAAGGCTGCGGTCCCGAACGGATTCGGAGGTAGGGGTTCACACCGGTGATCAGGCACGTTCCCTCCGGTTGGGAGCCATGCACGCCATCTAGGCCGAGCTCGAGAACCCCTAAGACCTTGGGGGCGGTTAACTCCCCCACAGAGGGGCCAGGTGCCAGGTCGAAGTTGATTTCGTAGGATTCTGGCGATCCCGAGAATTCCTTGGTCATGTCATAGAAGTATTGCCATGTGGGTGATCGGGAGCGCACATGGACCGTGTATGGCGACCTCTCCTCTGGATCTTTTATCTCGGGGTGAAATATCATACCCTTTAGGTATCTGATTTCCGGGGTGTCATGCGGTACAAAGATCTGCCGAGGCACTGCTTCCGTCATAGGCTCTGCTTGGCTCGTTCCAATGATTTTCAGGAGCTCGTCGGGAAGGATGATGTTGTTCATCATCGAGAGCACCAAAATGTTGGGTCAGATCCTCACAAAGTAAGCTTCGTTGTCCCACGAAGCTCTCTGGAGGAGAATGGCTGGGTTGATGGAGGCCTGACCCCTTCGCAGTTCGCAATTCAGAAAGGCGAGAAAGACGGTGCCGGATTTGTCCGTCGGGAGCGGTGTCAGAGGGAGCTCTAGATACAAGCCTCGGTTCGTCATGGCAGTGGAAAAGCTGGAACGAAGGGAAATGTACTTTGATCGTTTAGGGACCAGGTCGTTGAGGTCATCGAGACCGTGGTTAATATCAAACGCTGCCGGGTTGTCAGCAAGTAGCCCCCAGAAGTCTTGGCCTTCGACCAGGTGTTGAGGGAGACACCACGCGTAGATGGACTCGTCGTCGGTGGATTTTATGATCTCTTCTTGTAGCCGCTTGGATGCGTTCTTCTGCCCCTCGCCGTAGAGCAAAGGCATATGGATGTCGAAGAGGCCGAGCAGGCAGTAGGCGATGTCCTCCGACCGGGTCGTTTCCCGCCTGGCGGCCCAGGTCATTCTCTCTGCAATGGAAAGCTGGTTCAACCTCCGTCCTTGATTTGACTTCGATTGTGCCGGTGTTTCAAGCATCTCTCCAGGGATTCTTGTGACTTCTTGGATGTTGTTCTTGAGCGAGTCTCGCGCGCCAAGGGGAGCCCAGTCATTGGCATAGAAGACCACCTTCTTCGGGGCAATGAGTTCCTGCAGGATCCAGCCTCTTGTGAACCAACGACTCTTCTTGAACGCTGACTTTGTCCCATCGGATCCGCTTGTGCTGGCGACGTCTTCCAGGAAAGCGATGCAGACGACCGACGCGGCATACCAACGAAACATGGAGCTTATGGCCTCCGAGAGCTCAGCACTACTGCTCTTGTCTATGCAACAGGTATCAATCCATATGTAGTTGAGCCCAAAAGAAGTTGCAATCTCGTAACTTCCCCGCAGTTTACTGTATCGCTCAAGCGTCATTGACTCAGCATGACTGCATCTCTGGATGTCTTGGAGGGTCACCTCTTCCTTGCCCCATGTATGAGACAAAATGGCATATCCCGGCACATCGTTCCCAGCAAAGAACTTGACCTCCAGAGTTTGGGTGTTTAACAAGCGCATGTTGTCAACGCTTCGAGCGGTGTACGCCGTGTACGGTTCAGCACTGCTTTGCGTGAGTCTCCTTGCTTCTCGGTGGCTTTCTCTCAATTGCTTGTTGATAACATCTTCCCCCTTGAAGGCGAGCCATGCGGCTCGTGATGACTGGAGTTGATAGGGAGGTGGGCCGTTGTTGGTTGACAATTCTAAGAACACTAGCCACCTTCGTTGAAGGTTGAAGCTGACGTCGAGGCTAAATCTGTACAGTGTCAGAACTCGAAGTTCTCACTGTCGGACTTTGATATTATCACGGCGAACACCGAGTGATCTACAACTTACATTGAACATGGATTGCTAGTTTTTTCAACAAGTCGTCACTGTATTCTTAGGGATGAGAAGTTGCGTAAGAATGTGCAAGTCGCAAACTAGAATGGATCGAGTACAATGCAGATGTTTTGATTGACTAAACATCCGTTTCGATACACCAACTACTAAACTCCATCGGTTGAGAAGCTATTGTCTTGCGAGGAAGAACAGCGGAGGCTATACAGCCGAGCGGAGTGTATAGGTGCCAACACGTCTTGGGGCAACCACCCATGCTTACACCGTCTTTGGATGTAACTTTGAGTGACGGAGTTCTGATCATCTTGTCATCTTAAGTTGTACCGACCATCATGATTGGGTAGATGTAGCAGAGGCTATCATTTCAAGCCTCTTCTGGACAGATTCAGGAACGTCGAACGGCCTCTCCTCAGGTACCAAGCCCAGTTGCACCAACTCCTTGGTTGTGACGTCTGGCCGTTCGTCGATGACCCTCTTGAGCTCACGAGCCATCTCCGTCACGTCCTCGATCTCGAATATCCACTCGTTGGCCCACGTCTCGCTCAGAGCACCGGGAATGCCAATCTGGATGCTTCGATACGGGAGGACCTTGAGGTCAGGCGTCCGCTCGGGATCCCACTGAATCCTTACGTCGTTCGACTTCTCGCGCCTTCCACCAGCGGTCTTCTGGTCGTTGCTGTCCGGTTCCTGGCTCCGTTGGACATGAGTGGAGAGGACGCCTCTCTCCAGCAGGCCAACGAAGTCAGCGTGTTTCATCTTGAGGGCGAGAATGCGGGACTGGCCGGGGTCTTTATGGGAGTAGCCCGAGCGGTACATCATCCAGGCCCAGCTGGGCTTGACCCAGGTCATGCGGCCGGGTTTGAAATCCGGGGAGGCGTTGAGCCTCTGGGCGTTGACGGCGGCATCGGCTATGGATGGCTTGTAGGCCTGGTATACGGTGATAATGGTGTCGTCGAAGAGGGCGCGTATCTGCCGGTAGGGGACTTTGGCGGGGGTGGTAGCTGCGGCCATGATGAGATGGAAATGGACTGATACGGATGGTGCCCGAGTTCTTCACAGCTTTGCCTCGGACGGACAAAGATGTCTTATATCCATTCTCGCGGTCGAATACCTTGGGGAAGGCCTGGGCTGTAACAGGTTGGCGGTTAGTTGACGAAGCTAGCTGGAGTGTGTATGAGTCTTCGGCGTATACAGGGAACAAGAACGGACCTCTCTAATAATGGAAACCTGTGGGTGTCAACTCGACGTCACAGGTCCCTGGGGCCACTACTAGGTAAGATCGCCCGCATCCCAGACTGCGGCGTGACGCATGGAAGTTGAGTGAGCGAGGAGGAGGAGTGTGCCCCGCCATCGTCGGCACACTGCTGCACTGCGCCCACCAGCTGACCTTACGGGCTCTGCTGCTTAGGTAGTTAATGGATGGAACTTGGAAGCATGAAACCCTCCTAATACTGTAATTAGTACCAACCATAGGTAGCAAGGGTACCTACACGTAGTTGTATACCCCCGCTGTTAGTGGGCGTGCCCGTGGCCGTGTGGGCGCGCCCGGCAGTGCAATGGAGAACCTAACTTAGATCCCAATCCTCCCCGCCAGGCCAGCCCCATCCCAGGCCCCTTCCATCCATTCCAGTACCTACCTACTGCCGTCAGGCTGCCTCAGCAACAAACTTAACGCCAACAATATCATCAAAATACCCTCCTCCGCTTCGGCATCTCTTCCTCTCCCGAGTCTCCTCCTGTCGACAAATCCTCAGCCGTGCACACACGAGTCCGCCGGCTTCAACCAACACCATCCTACCTACATCACGTCCGCGTCCTCCCCTCGCTTCTACTTGCCCCACCTCTCTTCTCCAGCTCCAACACCGCTACAACAAGGTCCAGCTTACCCATTCCCCCGCCTTGCTTGTCGATTCAAGAACTCAAGCACTTCAGGCTTCAGCCTCACGAAAAAGCGAATGGGCTGACTCCTTCCATCTGACGCACCCCAACCCTCCTCCTCCTCCTCGACCCCGTTCTATCTCTTCTCCCCTCTCTCCTCTCTCCCGCGGTCCGCTCCTCTGAAGTTGTGCATGTCTCCGCCGGAGCATTCAGTCGACCCCTCCAGCCAGTCTGTCCACGACGAGACGCTGTCCAGCAAGTCCTATGGCGAGGTGACAGCTCCCAACGACCCCTTTGCGGGGGACGCAGATATGGCAGAGAAAGACGCCCAAGGCTCGACAACCTCGACCGCTCCGGCGGGCGATGGCCTCGCGCCTGGGGATCTGATCGACTTGCAGGTCCAGGCTCTGGACGCATCGCCACACGATGAGGCACATGATGATGCACCCCAAGAAGAACCCTCGACCGCTGCAAAGGGAAAACAGGCTGCCACTGGACCCCACGAACCTGGAAGCGACGCAGTCGAGACCCTGTCCTCATCCATGGCCACGCTTAAGCCCATTACTCTCCCTCCCTCGAACGATGCCAACACGCAGTACCTCACCGCTGAACCGTCCACTTATGTCGACCCCACGCCTGCCACCCCAACAACCTCACAGCCGCCCTCACGAACCCCTTCAAATGCCGCGCGCTCCTCCCATTTCGGGGACGACTCCCCGTCCAAGTCAGACCCCGAATCCGAAGACAAGCGATACACGAGTGAGGATGAACAGGAAGGCAGGTCGCGATCCGAAATCCAGAGCATCATGGAGCAGTTCAGTGAGCTAGGTGGCGGGCCGGATGCCGAAGAGGTTATGAGCCCAAGGCTGGAGATCGCATCGCCCATGTTGGGCACTCCCGTTCAACACCCGCCTCGGAAATCGAGCCTCGAGCCACTGGCACCCACCATCTCTGGCAACATCCAACAACTCCAAGGCTTAAGCATCACCACGTCCCCTCCTCCGAGTGCTATGCCCAAGAGTGCTGGCAGAGAGGACCAAGGACCCCCAGTCCCCCCCAAAGATGGCGTGCATGGAACGCCTCCCCGTCCAAAGCTGGATCGCTCCCCCAGCGTGGGCGATCCCAGCTCCCCCGTCCAGACCCATCGGCCTCCCCCTCCCGAACCCGAGCCCGAGCCAACTCTCCCATTTGACTTCCACCGCTTTCTAGAACAGCTCCGGAACAAGAAGGCAGACCCGGTAGCACGGTACCTCAAGTCGTTCTTGTTCGAGTTCGGTAAACGCCAGTGGATGGTCCACGAGCAGGTCAAGATCATCGGTGACTTCCTTGCCTTCATTGCCAACAAGATGGCGCAATGCGAGGTTTGGAGGGACGTGTCTGATGCCGAGTTCGATAACGCACGCGAGGGTATGGAGAAGCTGGTCATGAACAGATTGTACACCCAAACCTTCTCCCCTGCCATTATGCCGCCAAAACCTATCCCTGGTGCCAAGCCGAAAAGGAAAGGAGGGGACACGCCAATGGGCCCGGGAAGACGCGGGCAACACCAGGAAGATGTCGAACGCGACGACATCATCGCTCAGAAGATCAACATATACGGATGGGTGAGGGAAGACCACCTGGATATCCCGGCAGTTGGAGATAGTGGACGGCGGTTCCTTAAGTTGGCACAGCAGGGTTTGTCTGCACTTATCGAACCCGTTGAAGAGGTTGTCAAGCTGACTCGTACAGAACTCCTGAAAATCAAATCCTACCGAGCACCGCGGGATAAGATAATATGTGTCCTAAATTGCTGCAAAGTGATTTTTGGTGAGTTGCTGGAGCAATGCAACGAGGCCATTCTCTAACGATTGCAGGTCTTTTGAAGCACAACAAGTCAGATTCGTCGGCTGACTCTTTCATGCCCCTACTCATATATGTTGTTCTGCAATCAAATCCTGAGCACCTAGTGTCTAATGTGCAATACATCCTGCGGTTCAGGAACCAGGAGAAGCTTGGCGGCGAAGCGGGCTACTACTTGTCATCTCTAGTGGGTTTTCCTAGTTACTATGGCTCAGCATGTCTCTAACGAACTTGTAGATGGGCGCTGTTCAGTTCATTGAGAATATGGACCGCACCACGCTAACCATAACCGATGACGAGTTCGAGAAGAATGTCGAGGCGGCTGTCTCAGCCATTGCAGAGAAGCATCAAGCAATGTCTCCGATCGTGTCTCAGCAACCTGTCTTTAACGAAAAAGCATCACTTCAAGTTCATGGAGAGAGAACCCCCCGCGGCTCCCTTGATGAACAGGATACTCGGAGGTCAAACGATGGATACACAGGGGATGACAAGGCGGCAATCAGTGGCCTGTTGAAGACAATTCAGAAGCCGTTGTCGACTATCGGACGGATCTTTGGTGAGGAATCAGGCACCTCAACGCCAAACCCCGGCCCAAGCAGTGCACCTCGCACTCCCGCACCGCCAGAGCGACTCTCACCTCGTCACAGTCACGAGGAACGCCGTGGAAGTGTTGAAGCGCCGCCACCAGGACATAGTCTATCGGCGGAGGAGGCAGCAGCGCGTCAGGCCAGCGCAGAAGTCGCTGAGGCACAAAGGTTGCACCGAGCAGAGCACGCCAACGTCGTGGAGACTTTGGCTGGGATGTTCCCGGACCTTGACAAGGACATCATCAGTGATGTGGTGTATCAGAAAGAGGGGAGGTAAGCCAACGGCCTAATACCCTGTTTCACAATGCTCAACAGTGGGTGCTAACTATAGCAGGGTTGGTCTGGCGGTCGATGCGTGCCTTGCACTGTCTACATAGCGCATGAATTGATGCTATGAAGACCATAATCACTTCACAGTTACTCCTAGGTTTCACCGCAGATTCTGCTACGAGCCTAAGTCTGTTGCGAACTTTACTTCAGATCCTCTGACCCCCACCCGCCTTCCATTTGGTGACGACGAACTGTTATAGGGTAAATGCATTGCCTTGGGCGTTGAGCCTAGATGGATCTCTGCTTCATCTTTATCAAGCAAGTCACGATAGTGCGTATGGAAAGGAGATGGGAGGTGACCTGGTTGGCAATATGGAGAATCGAAAGGATTGCAAATTGGGCACTTCAAGAGGGAGAGTTTATAGCTGTCTCTTTCCATCTGCTGCTTGGACTCCCGAGAGCCCCCTACATACGCAAAGCTAGCCCTTCCAACGCTGTACGTGATCTAAGGTACTATTTGTATTGCTGTCATACCCCCTGCTATGCCTTAGTAAGTTATTTTGTCTTACAGAACGGCAAAAATGCTGGTTCTCGGTTCTCACCACCCTGAGTCATCTCGCTATTTTGCTCGTTATTTATATACCAGCATCCTGCCAGCCAAGCGCAATGATTAGAGAAACCTCGACATTATACGACCGTTGCAGTGATTGATTCAAAGTTCCCTTCTAAGAAAAAAAGCACCCCCCTTAACAAAACATGACGCGGAAACTCGTCACCGTCCGTCGCATCTCGGCCCTTACGCCCATCCCAGGCGCCGACCGCGTGCAGACGGCCTCGGTCGGCGGCTGGCACTGCGTCGTCTCCGTCGGCGACTTCCAGCCCGGCGACCTCGGCCTGTACTTCGAGATCGACAGCCTTCTCCCCGGCGCCGACCCGCGATGGGCCTTCCTCGCCCCCCAGAACGCTGCCCGGTCCAAGTCGTCGCCGCCGCCCGAAGACATCCGCATCAAGACGATCCGCATCCGCAAGGTCCTCTCGCAGGGCCCGCTGATGCCGCTAGCCGCCTTCCCCGAGGTCGTCGAGGTCCTGGACGCGCTGGAGCGGGACCTCGGACGGCCCGGCATGGAGGCGCGCCGGCGCACGCTGAGCTTCGAGGACGTCCTCGGCGTCCGCAAGTTCGAGAAGCCCGCGCCCGAGTTCAAGGCCGGCTCCGGCGCCGAGCCCCTCGCCGACTTCCCGGACTTCGTCCCCAAGACGGACCAGGAGCGCGTGCAGAACCTCCCAGACGTCTTCGCCGCGTGGCGCGACGCCGTCTTCCAGGAGACGACCAAGATGGATGGCTCGTCCATGGCCGTCTACTTCATCCGCCGCGACAGCCCGCTGTACGACGCCCTGCCGGCGCTGCCACCCGGCGAAAGCGACGGAAGCAACGCCAGCCAGCAGCCCAACGGCCGCGTGGGCGTCTGCTCGCGCAACCGCGAACTGGGCGAGCAGACGCGGTCCATGGCGCTCTTCTGGACGGTGGCGCGCGCGGCGGGCATCCCTGCGGCGCTCTCGCGGTGCGGCCGCAACCTGGCGCTGCAGGGCGAGCTGTGCGGGTCGAGCATCCAGAGCAACTTCGAGGGCTTCGCCGCGGGCGCCCACGCCTTCTACCTGTTCGCCATCTGGGACGTCGATGCCCAGCGATACCTGCCGCCGCGGGAGGTCCACGAGACGTGGGCGCCGCGGCTGGGCGTCCCGCACGTCGCCGTGGAGGGCTACCGTCCGCTGAGGGAGATTGCGTCCAGCGTGTCGGACCTGGTGGCGCGGGCCGGCGGAAAGGGGATCCACGGGCGGAAGAGGGAGGGCATCGTGCTGAAGCACGTCGACGGGGCCTTTAGCTTCAAGGCGATATCCAACTCGTATCTGCTCAAGCACGGAGAGTGATGGAGGGATAGAGAAATGGAGGGATAGAAATGAAAGTGGTTTTACAATGTGCAGAGTTAAAAGGTTCTATATTGACAAAAGTGATGCGCTTCCGTGCGTGGTAAACAAAGTCTTTCGCTTTATACCTTCCTCCATGAATGAAAGTGAGATGGATCCTCCGACTTCTTGACAAAAAAAAATTAATAATCAACATGGCTTTGGCTGCTACTTGGTTCACAACCCGACATACAAACGTCATTGTACAAGGACCCGATTTATGTACCGTCACCATGGCCTCGCTCCGTGCCTTGGAAATCGTCATGCCTCAGAACCCCCTGTAACCGCCCCCATGCCCGTTCCCGTTCCCATACCCGTACGACTGCTGCTTTGAGTGCCCGTAGCTGCCGAAGCCGTCGTACCGCCCCATCTCCTCAGGGCTCGGTGTGCGGTTCTCCCATCCGACCGGAGCGGCAGCCTGTACGAGGCTGTGTGAGGCTTCGGGGCCGTCGAGCGGAGCCAGCGTTCGTTGATATGGTGGGCTGGCTGATAGGTTTGCTGTTCGGTAGCCCTCCTCGGCGTCTGAGTAGTGGTCACGGGTCAGAGATTTGCGCGAGTCCTTCTCCCTTAGGGATGTAGACATGGGAAACATGTTGATGTTCTCGCTGTCTTGTTTGCGGTCCAGGAGCAGCGAATTACGAGCGTCCAAGGGCGTTAGGGTGTCCATGTCGCGCCGTGCCTTTTCTGTTGTCTTGTTAGTCCATATTCCCTATTTACTCTACGGGAGTAGGGGATTTGGGTCTCAATGACTTACCTTGCTCCTTTCTGCGCTTTCGGTGGGGGTTCTCCCTGACGCACACATTGATGGCGTTCCACGCAATGAGGATGACCAGAAGACCTGTCAGGGTGGACTGAACGACGATGAGCACCAAGCCCGCCACCGTCTTGGTCGTCTGCTCAATGTTGAACTGCTCCACAAAGACGAGGATGCAGACCACAGACAGGACACGGACGACCTGGATGGCAATGCCAATGACGTTTCCAGACTTTCGCTCAAAGGGTCGGCTCCAGAGGAGCAGACCCAACATGCAAGCCTCGACAACCAGTTGCGCGATCGTCTGTCCCATGCCGTGCCCGTCACCGACGGCGAGAGTACAGCCCTTGGCGAAGAGGTACACAATCGTAGGAACGAAGAGCCACCAGTAGTCCTTCTTGTAGGACTCATAGAAGAGCGAGTACTTGACCCAGATCTCCTTGTCCTGGTAGAGGCCCTTGGGGTCACCTTCGATGTTCTTCAGCTTCCGAGCCGTGCTCCAAATCTTCCAAGAGAAGAAGGCCAAAATGCCCGTGAAGATGGCAAGCGTGACGGCGGCCAACGTGCTAGCAGCCCACGAATCACCCTGAGTGAACTGGAAGACGCAGTAAAGGACCCATATTCCGTACAGCAGCAGGATGAGTGAGGTGACGGCGCGAGCGATGGATCCCCAATAGTGCTCGCGGAATCCAGCCAGGCTCTTGGGGAAGCTGCCGAACAAAGCCCAGAACTCGAGAATGACCTTGACAAGCAAAATCCCCACAACAATGGCGGCAACGACGATGGCGACGATGAGAAGCACCATCATAAAGGTGTTGGACTTGGGAACACTGAGCTGCTGGACGTAGGCGGAGATTCCTGAAACGCTCATTTCCACCTTGGTCAGGTCCGTCTCGGCGGCGTCGCGGGTAGACAGGTTAGCGAAGGCACCGAGAGCGCGCTTGGTCTTGAACAAGCTCCCATTAGAGCTGGTGTTCGAGTTTACGAGTTCCTTGAAGCTGTCGAGGGTGAGGTTGCCGCCGGTGCGTTCGCGGAAGTCGTCGATGGAGGTCTGGAGGGCCGCCCAGGGGATGATGCCAGCAGAAAAGGCGAAGTTCTTGGTGAAGCTGCGATAGACGAGGGGATACTCAACGGACAGCATGCCATTCATGGCCATGCCCTGGAACCATCCCACGGTCTCCGTGAAGCTAGGGCTGGGAAGGCCGCTACCACCAGCGGAACCTCCTGACAAGGCTGAACTGGCGGCTGAGACACCAGAAACAGCGAAGGCAGCTCCGAGGATGCCCACAGCCAGGTAAGTGATGGCCTTCAGCTCGATCGTCTTGCCGTTGGTGACCTGGGCCTGGACACAAGCGACTTCCGTTTTGGTATCCAGGGTTATCAGCTTCAGGGTTGCCTCAGCCGAAATATCGGGCACCTTGAAGGCAATGGAGGGAACCATGCTGGCATACTCGTCGGGGATATCCTGGCTACCGTTGGCAGAGAAATCGCCCGAGGGGAGAGGACACAATTGGGGGATGAAGGTGAGCGTGGCGCAGGGATTAAACTTGTTTTCGTAGATGTCTTTGCCATATGCGGTGACTGAGAGGACGGCTGACACGTTCCGCTCCTTGTCGCTGGAGCCAGCCACGTTAAAGTCGATCTTCTTCGTGCCTGCGTTGTACTTGATGTCCAAGTTGGTCACCTCCATCCCCGTGACTGAACCACAATCCTCGAAACCTGACGTCTCGAGAACGTTGTCGGCCAAGACGCCCGTGGCCAAGGCCGTGGCCGCCAATACCACCTTCCACGCGCTCCACCTTGAGCCAAATCGAGTCATTGTCGCAGTAGGCCGTACAAATAAGACGAGGAAATTCGTTGCTGGGATTGGGCTGTTCCAGTTTGGAGACTCGGGAAATGTATCGTGATTGGTTGTTGTTGTTGTGCTCGGTTGGACAGAGAGGAGCACAGAAGTGTACCGGGCGGGATCGTTCGGAGTAGATAGCTCGTGTAAAAAGACTGGTAGATGTTGTATTGTTTTATCCAAAGACGGATGGATCCAAGTGGTGGTCGAGGGGTGGTGAAGTCGTTCGAGGGGAAGGAAAAGGAAACTGGTATCAAATACGATGAAGAAAAGCGTTGATGGACAGAAAGCTGAGAGACAGAAGCCGAGAGATTGACAAAAGAGGAGTTGCTAATAATATTGGATCAAAGAACGAGACAAGTGGTACAACCACAGAGCGAAAAAGATGGCCGAGGATCAACCTGGAAAGAAGTGAAGAGTCGAGAGGGCAACGAGTTGCCTGTGTAGTCTTCCAATGTGCCGGTGTGAGGATGTCGGGAGAGAGAGAGAGAGGGTCCTCGTCGTCGGGCCCTTCAGTTGAGAGGACGCGAAGGGAGGCGGGCGATGTCTGGGAGCGGTGCGGTAAGGAGAGACAGGCGGTGGTTCGGTGTTGTTCTATGTGATGCTGAAATGCGAGGCGAGGAACCGACAGTGCCGCAGGGGAAGCAGCATGTCCTTTTTGAAACCAGGATTGAGGTTGAGATAGGGAATGAACCAAATGATTGAAAGAATGACGCTGTGATAATCGCAATGACGGAGGAGGAGAGGAAAAAGACGAAACAGACGGATAGAGAGCGAGAGAAGAGGAGGAGAAGGAAGAGCGAGTTGGGACGAATGGATCAGACTTGCAAGGTTGTGCGTGGTTGGAAGGATGCGGGCAAGGGTCCGGGCAAGGGTCCGGGCCATGGATGCAAAGCCCCCTGGAAGCCAGTAACAGACTCTCCTGGAAGCCAGCGCGAGAACAGCTCTCGTCCACTGAAAGCCAGTGGTTTACAGGCCTCCAGGGCACCGGCCAGTGGGTTGAGGTGGAGTTCCCTGGCGGCCGTCGAACCACAGACGGAGCTCCCCTGAATATAGCAACCCGGGATGGACCCCGGGCCGCCACGCCCTACGCTTCAGGGGAGCCCTAACAGCGCCTCCGACGCCCCTTGCTCGGTAGCGTCGAGTGCCTTGGAATAAACCACTGGATCTTTATCCCCCTTCTCTCAGCTCTCAGCGGTGTATGGTGTCACTGGCTGGTCCTTCTGGCTTCTGGCCTCCAGCCTCCGAATCCTGTTTTTGGTGTTTCCGATACGAGCCATTGGTAGGTGAGTAGGTGAGCAGGTTGGTAGAGTAGACTATAAGAACACTCCGACGACTGCATATATCTACGCCCTACCAGTAGATCCCCTCCCTCTGTCCTCCAACATCCAACACCTACTTATCCAACAACACAACACAACGCACAACACCCCTTGTTTGCTGACTGGACGGACACACGAGCTCTCTCGCCCGCTCGAGAGTCGGGTACGAAAATACCTTATTTACTGGCGGCACCAAGACACCGTCCGACGCTAAGATCCGCCACACTCCAACCACCCCGGCCCCTTCTGAAACCCGCCGCCAAAGCCAAGCTTTTCAACATCTCCCGGCTCCAGCGTCTCTGTCCTGCGCCCTGCTCTCCCTTCGCCACTTGTTTTCTTTCCATCAGGCTTCGTCGTCGTCCTGGTCCACTGTCTGTTCTTTCTTAAGCCGTGGCTTTTCCCCGATGGATCCCCGATGGATCCTCGATGGCTCGCTCACTTTCAAGCTTCTGCCCCTGTCCCAATCCCCGTCGGCGTCCATGTAACCTCTCGTGTTCACTACTGACTTTCACAGTTCGCGCCCGCGCCCGCCGAGACACCGAAGCACCGCTCGCTCGCTCACTGTCGGAACCGCTGGTCCCAGATGATCAACCGCCGACCCTCCCCCCCAACAAGTGGAACCTTGGACCAGACGGCGCGTCCTCGACGACTCGACTCCTCTTTCCCCGTCCCCTGGAGCAAAGATTGACGGACTGACTGACAATCACTCACCCTCCGAACCGCTTTGCCGTCATTCATCTGGAGCCTGCAGTAGGTAATCAACCACGACCCACGAGGCATCGACTGCTTCAGACCGGCGTGTTCCATACATAGATGTGCCAGGCCACCCTTAGCTTGTCATCCAGGTCGTCCACCCACCGCACGTGATCACCATGCCTGCAACTTCATGCTTCCCCTTGGCCTTGGCCTTGGGCCCCCTCGCTAACTGGCTTGGCCCCAATATTGATCCAACCGTTCCGGCCACAGCATTGCAGTCGACGATTCGTTCATCTCCCCTTCCAGTATGAAATGAGTCCCTTGGTTGGTTTGATTTCCTGTATTTGACCGACCCGGCTTCACGGCTCCTGTATAGATGCTATGCACATAGATACCCCAACCCCAGGCCCCCGGCATCACACATACCAGGACAACGGGAGCCACCGTCTGCTAGGGCCCCGGGTACTAAACTACTATGTACGAAGTTCCCAGCTGACGCGCCATTCAAATCTCGGTAACGGAGTACCTTGGCATCGCCATCAATGGCTCCCTCCCGGCCTCTTAGGCTCTCCCACACACATCCTCCGCCATCTGTAGATCGCCACCAAGAAGTCGAGCTTCCCTCTCGCTTCGAGCATCAGACACAGTCGAGACGGTTCAAACCCTCACCTCCAGCTATCAAACAAAGGCAGCCCGTCATCCGATACCAATGCTACCATCAAGTTTGACGCCCATCAACCTCAAACGCGTGACGAAGCGGAATCCGGTCCAAGCGCTTCACTACCTCACTTTTCCCCCTTCCCCACCGTACCCCCCCCGTTCATCCTTGTTCACGACGCGGCTTGACCACTGCTTCGTCTACTGCCTCGTAATCTAGAGAAGCCACCCTGCGGAACCAACCTCCTCCAACTGCTCATCAAGGGACAACACGTCTACTTTTGTATCGGGCAACCATCATCATCATCATAAGAAGAAGAAGAAGAGGAAGAAGAATGCCAAGAACGGATTAAATGACACATCGTACGTCTCGATTAAGTGGGAGCAGAAAACATGTTCATTCATAAGTATCCCAAACGCCATTTCCATATCCCCTCCCTCCTCTTGGCCTTGTTCCCTTACAGTAACGTCCCAGGAAACTAACAAGAATCCAACAAAAACCCAACAAGATCTACACCAACGGGCGAGCTGCTGCTGCCGGTTCTAGAGACAGATCAGACGTATATCATGAAATAGTTGCTCATCAGCACACAAAGAAAATACGAAACCTCATGTTGATCCAACGCTCCCATCAACAAGAGTGTTGTTGGTCTGATAACAAATTTGGCCCATTAATACATGCGCTTGCCGTCCCACATAACATCTCCATTGTTAGCATTCTGATTTGGAGAGTGCGTGTACGGCGACGTCGACCCGTGACCGCTAAACGGGCTTCCATTCGCGCTTGACGGGTCTATGACCCCTTCATAGCCCATCTGGCCCATTGACATCACCTGGTTTTGTAGGCCCAGTGGGTTCATCTGGGGGAACTGTTCCATCCCGTTGCTATGAATTGGCATGTACTGGGTGGGCGTTTGGACAAACGGTGCAGTCGTCACGGGTATTTCTTGCATCTGTCTCGCCTGGTCGTATCCTTGGTTCATGTGATGTAGACCCATGGGCGCGATATTATCATATTGGTGGTGTTGATAGAAGCCGGTCTGCTGAAATTGGTCCGTTGGCATGACCGGGTAGACAAGCTGGCTTGGGGTCTGGAACGGTGCTTGCTGCGGATTGGGAGACACCTGCTGTATGCCCGGAGGAAACTGCATAATCGGAGCGGTCTGTGTGACAGGCGTCGGAAGCAAATGCCGTGGAGGAGGATCCTGGACCGGGCTGATGACGGTGTCCGCTTTCAGCTCCGCTGCCTTTGCGTCCACAAGGCGCAGAACTGGGAGGGAGATTTGTTCCATGTGCTTCGCCAAGTGAACCGTCAACTTCTTCCACGTTGGGTATACCTTGCCGCAGAATTTGCAAGGCTCTTCTTGTGGGCGTACCGTCGTCTCCGTATGGCATTGCTCAACCTTCTGCCAGGTTAAGTCGACGCCCCCTGACTTCTTCATCGCCGCCTTCGTCTTGACCTTCGGTTCCTGGAACTTGTGCTCCCGGACGAGGTGCTGAAGAAAGTTATCTCGACGATAGCACTGGTGATGACAGGCCTCAACATCGCAAGTCCACCACTCGAGGTGCCGGTGACCTTCATTCTCGTGTCGGACCCAATCGGCCTTTCGCTTGAAAATCTTCGGCTCACGACACTTATCCCAAGTGCAGGTAAATGGCTGGACATCCTCGTGCACATGCTTCGTCCAGTCGGATGGTTTCTGGAATTTTTTGCTCTGGTAACAGAGTTGACACTCGAACTCGGCGGGGAGACGTGAGGTTGGCGGCATGGGAATGTCCTTGGGGAAGCTATCGGAGTTGATCTTGCCCTCGGTGGGAGTTCCATCATCGTCTGGAACTGTCGAGAGCGGATCCAGGTCTTGAGTATCGCCCGTCTGGTCTATGATGGAGGCAGATCCGCCCATAGCAATGCATAAAGCGCCAGAAGGACAGTTGGCACCTAGGCCAAGGTGAGCGACCTTTGATTTCAGTAACTGCTTGTACCTGAGTACTTGCTGATGCGCAATGCGATCGACGAGATAAGTGTTCGTCGTGGCCAAGTTCTGGTTTAGGAGGAGGATATGTTGCTGGAAACCGGCGATGTCCGGAGTAATGGTGTCAATGATATTTGCATTCCCCTTCATATCATTATCATCGCCAAGTTCCTCTTCGTCGTCCTCTTCGTCCTCCGCCTCAGCGTTGGTTGTTTTTGCGAGGTTTGCGACTGGAGGACCTCCTGTTTGTCTCCACATCGAGACAAGGCTTGGGTGGCTCTCTAGGTCAAGGTTTGTCGCCGTAGATTTGGTGAGATCTGATTTGCTTCGAGGTCTTCTGAGAGTGTTCTTGACGGTAAGGCTGCCAAAGGGGCTCTTCGGAGACGTGATAGGTGTAGCGCTGATGGACCCGCTCCGAGTGTGTGTTGCTCCGATCGAGGCAAAGTTGTGTCCCATGGATACCAACGCCGTGTTGATACTCGGCATGGGCTTCTTATTCCAGCTCGGCATACGTCCCTGTGGACTAAGGTGAGGAAGACTGTCACGTTTCGAGTCCTGGCTTCCCCGGCTGTCGCTGCCTGGAAGACTCTCTTCATCATTGACACCGCCTCGGTTGCGCTTCAGGATCCCCGCAGCGCTGGGTCGTCGGACGAGACCCCGAAGGTCTTTGAGGAGGCCACCCGGTTTGTTGCCCCTATCCCCTCTGCTGATAGAGAACTTTTTGAGGATATTGCCAGTGGTGGCTCCTTCTTCTCCGTCTAGGTCCAGGACGCTGTGAAGACTGCGTCGTCGAGTTCCCCAAGTTGCAGCCCTTGAGACAACTGAATCAGTATCGCGATACATCCTTTCGAATTTTTCGATAGCAGCCTGTGACGACTCAGGCTGATATCTTCCTGTTCCTCCACTGATGGAGTGAACCATGGGGGCATCGGCCCAGTTCCGGTTCGACGCAATGATGTCGTAGTCTTCCTGACTCATTTGGCCACCGTTCTCGGTGTAGTAAGTTTGTCCTGGTATGCGCTTATTCCTCGTCTCAAGCCCAAAAGGCACCGTATCTTGGATGTCCTCGCGGGGCCGTTCGTGGGCTTTGATCTCTTCAGAGGAGACTTCGCCGGGACCGACAGACAGATCGTTGAACTTGTTGGACAACCATTGGCCAACAACGTCGTTCCGCTCATCAAGTTCTCGATGAGCTGCCATCTCATTTACACTTGGGACCTCATCCGAAGGTCGGCTTTCAGGGCCAAGGCCGGCGTGGCCGGTCGATGGGTCTGGTTGCCATCGGCCCATTGTGTCCCTTGGTGCGGAAGGTGCATCATTGCTCGAGGATATTAGATCTCCGGCCGATTGAAACCCACCACGGACTGTTGTTGGGCTATCCTCGAAAGTGCGTTCGATGGTGTGAACAGGGGTGTCACTGTCTTTCCCCCAGAAGGAGACGGTGACTCGTGGACTGGCCGTCATGGCAGCAAGAGCAGGAGCTAAGCCGTCTTCGCTGGATCGGCAACTGCTGCTTTGACTCGGGGTCAACTGAGTTGGTTGAGCGGGGATGGGCTCTTGGTTGAAGGGCTTCTGAAGCTCTTGAGGAGAGATTGAATCTGGCATCCGTGACGGCATGGACAGTTTGAGGCCACCCCTGAGCTCACTGCACGGTGACGTGGCGTGTATCGACGCCGTCTGCTCAGGCGTCAAGGGATATGTCCTCACTTCGTCATTGTAGCTCGGTACGGCGTCCGATGAGGTGCTCCCGGAGAAGACAGCAGGGTTCAGGCCGATGGGTTGATCGTCCAAGAAGGACGGTGTGCCGCCTTCGATGGTGCTAAAGTCTGCGCCGAAGAAGGGGTCGTCCTCGAGATCACTAAAGTCACTGCTCTGATAATGGTCGAGGGTCGAGTTGGAGCCGGCAGGAGTCTCGAGGTGGTTGACAGTTGGTGACAGCGACTCACTGTTGACACGAGATAGAGTGGGGGACAGGTATGTCGAGTCGACGGATGAAGTCGACGGACGATGTTGGTCGGTAGGCTGGTAGGCGTGGTGAGGAGGTGGGTTGTGGTCTTTGTCGTGGAGGCTTGCGGGGAGGACGGTGAAGGTTGAAGTCATGGCTGCGACGGTCGGGGTTGGGCAGGCCAGGAGGAGGTAGGCAGGTATATATGCAAAGGGTGGATCTTGACTAGGTGTGTTCCCAATGCTAGATCACAGACCGGGCCTCATGGTACTCGGACCTAAGAGTGCCGATGTGAGGAGGGGGGGCAGTGGATGTTGCGGGTGTCGTGAGTGGCTCTGGGGGAGATGAGATTGGGACAGGACAGGGCAGAACAAGATGGAACCTGAGGCAGGAGACCCGCGCGGAATCAAACCAAGCAGAGCCGCGTCAACAGGGAACCAGAGGAGATGATGCGCGGTGGAAGGATTGCGCTGGTGAACTGGGTGATGTGATGCCGCCTGGGATCTGCGTTGGGAGGAGAGGGGGAAAGGGCTGAAGTTGGAATGAATGCGGCGTTGCGCGTGGGTACGGAGCCAAAGCAAGAGATGGAGCGCTTAGTTAGTTGTTGGCTCCCCTGCTAGCCTAATGGCACGAAACCCAGCAGACGACAGGGAGAATGCAAGCCAAGGACGGGATCGTGGCGTGCAGTGCAGGTTTGTTGGTCGGTACGATACGGTACGGTACAGTGCTATGCTGTAGGGAGGGTGGGTGGTGGTGGTGGTGGTGTTGGCCGGCGCAAAGAGAATGGAGGGATGGAGGAAGAAAGGCTTTGGCTCTGACGGTCTGAAGAAGTTCGACGAGGAACAAGTTTGTAGAAGAAGGGCAAGTAGCAGTAGCAGCGGCCGCCAGCGAGCGAGGAGAGAGGGAGCGAGCGAGAGCAGAGACGGTGACAAGAACGGTCAAGGTTGTAATGTGGCAGAGAGGCGATGAAGATGGGAGAATTGAGGCTTGGCCGCTTGGGTGAGTGGGCGTTCTGAACGGAATTGGGATGGAGAAGCGGAAGGAGGGTGGGGTGGGTTGGTTGGTTGGTGGGTGGGTAGGTAAAGTAGTAGTAGTGGTGGTCAATCTGTCTTGTGTCTGTGTCTGGCGGGACGGAGGACGGAGGACGGCGCAACGACGCGGGGGGCGTTAGTGTGTGTGAGGGAGGCAAGTACTTCAGATGAGTAAATAATAAGGCAGGTAAACAGTAGCTTATGCCGCACACTATCTCAACCGAGTGGCCTGGTTTCCGGTAGTAGATAGGTCGCAAGGCAGAGGGCGCTTGTGGAAGTAGAAAATGGAAGTGGGAGTGGATGGGTAGACGGAGGGATGGCGGTCCAGTGGAAAGCAAAGGCGGAAGAGGAGGGGCTGTTTTCCAGGTTTCCTCGTCAATTCCTCCACTCCCAGCGGAGCGGACCTCAGACCTCAGACCTCAGATGAGCCTGGGAGAGCCCTGGCCTGTCCTGGCATGGAGAGCCGCCGGTGAAACGTGCGTTGGCGTGTTGTCGCGAGCTGGCCGATGCTGCGATACCTCCACCCGCGGCCGTCCGCCGCCCTGCTCAGCCGGTACCCCCCTATCGCCAGCTGCGTTTCCCACAAGGCGTTCTAGATGGGGGCCGAGGCGCATTTGCAATCAGCCCCACGCGCCCGAACTGCACCCCCGGCAAAGTCGTCCCAGCCCGTGTCAACCTCCCTGAGGCGTTCTCTCGCTTTCTCACGTCACCGGCATTGCTTAGATGTGTAGGCGGGCAAGACAGCACCGCCGGCTTGCTTGGCATTGGGGCAGGGTTTCGGGCCGCCTCGTGCTAATAACCTATGCTCAAACTTGCTTGTTCGCGAACCAAGCCAAGCCCGGGGGTACATCACACACTTCCAGGTGGGGGCCGCCCTTCAGCCTTATCAGGCTTGATGTCATGTCACCACGTCAATGACCCTGTTGAGGGTTGAGACCTTGTCTCGATCAAGAACCAGAATTAAAATTAAAAAAAGAGGCTTATTGCGGACTGCTGCGGATTGTTCGTTCAACACCATAGGCCTACTAGCAACTAATAACATCGCGAAGCGTATACTTCAATCGCACGCTGTGAAGCTTGAGTAATGGAGATGTGATGTCCGTCAGTCACACAGGAGGACCAGGCAGCACAACCTCTAATTAGTCCATTCCTTTCCATGCAGATAAAGTGCCGGTAGCGGCACAGCTTACCTGACTTTATCCACTTCAGTCTTCTGTGTGTGCGGCTGAAATCGGTGTCCAGCCCTCGCTGCAGCACAGCCTCGCTCCGACCGCGGTTGATCGGCTTGTTACCCGGTCTTTGGTTAGGTAGGTATGATGGTTTCTGGAACCCTTCCCTGGCCAGCCCATCTAACCCGGCATCGGGGCCTCCACTCGGCGTCATCGGATTTTGTCTCGGGGTTTTGTTTTCCTCTTCTTATTTTTTTAGCTTGTTAAGCATCCATCCCTTTGTCGCGCGTCTACAGCGCACGGCCCGGGGCATGTATGTCATAGCTAGGTGTCAGGCAGATCCAGCTGCCACACAAGGCAGCCCGTGCCAAAACTGCCTTGCGACAGCAAGCTATATCCCCACAAGCTCTGTCACACATCGGTGCAGAATCCGGCATTAGACATGAATAGTGTTGACGCCCGGTTACAGTTGAGACGTGTGCAACCGGCGGTGGATGGACTTTGTTTGCCGCTGTGCTTCGTAGACTGCAGTGATGCCGCATGGGCCAGTGGGTCGTCTTAAGGATGGAATGGTGAATCGAGGCGTGGTCCGCCCTGGTCCGTCTTGGTCCGTTCAAACCTACTAAGTAAGGGAAATGGTTCCAATGTGACGCCCCGCGCTTCTCAACTGTCCCCCAGTTAGTTTTCTCCGCGGACTGTCCGATCGTCATAGCCAGCTTCTCATTGGGTAGGGAACGATACGCGAACCGTGACACAATGCTTGAGATGCTGAGGTAGAGGGAGCACGGAGCATCCAAGGCGATGCCTAGCGGGTCAGGGGCTGAGTCTCTTGAAAGACGAGATGTTCATCGCCGAGTGTCTATAAAGTAGTAGCCAGTAGCCAGTAGTCAGACGTAGAACCGAACTTGGTAACTAATTTTCCTAGTGCAGCACATTTATCTGGATATCTTATCCATGATACAGCACCTTCTTCGCAAGGTGGTATTCGTATGTACTGGCGGAAGTTTTCCAAGCACAAGCCAACCAACCCAGGGCAGTTTACCGGCTTCTCCGCCTCTACAGCATCCAATCCTGGGGGGGCATCTGTCGATAAGGTGGATAGTTATCCACCCTGTCATCATCTCAATGTGGTTACCACTGCGACGGAGGAGTCTTTGGTTGATCCGGTCCCTTTCTGGATCTTTAGTGCCGCGGTTCGGAGGCTAAAGGGAATCTGGAGATTGACATCTTCTCTCTCATGATGGATGATGGACGGACGGCCTGCACGTGATAGCCGGATGGGCACGATCAACCGCTCCATGACACCTTAAGCCACTAACCCATATCGAGCTATCTCATCGTCAACCTCAACTCCATCTTTGCCGCATCGATTCCAACCATCACCTAACTCACCCTTTGCTACCGTGGCGTAGCGCTCAATCCCTCGAGCTCCGTCTCTGTATCTCTCTCCCTACATATCTACGAGTACACTTCCACCGTCTCTGTGCCGTGCACCGCCCCGGACGCTTCGCCCGTCCCGCCCACAGCCCACCGGCCTCGTGCAACTGTCGTCCAACGCCGTGTCCGCAATGTTCCAGGTATGTATGCGTGGCCGACTCGTGCCGGATGTGGCTCTAGACTCGATGCTGATGAACCGTGGCTAGCCACATCCCGAGGAGCATCTACACCTCCGCCTCCATCGGGCACGCTCGGTGGTCTTGACGACCCAAGAGTGAGTGGCCACCCCTGCTTGATACGGAGCTTTGCAATGGAGCCGCCCCATCCTTTTCGGGATACGGCATCTTCCATCATAACAGGAAATCCTCTCTGTGAACCATTGACTCTGACACGCAATCTCCTCCCTAGGCTCGTTGAGATCCGCGCTGCCCAACGCACCTTCGAGGGCGCTTACGTCCGGACTGCCCTGGGTCAGTTCTCCTTCGCCCTCATCATTCTCAAGATCTTCACCTCCGAGTTCTATCCCATCGGTGCTTTATTCGCAGTATATGGCGTCGCCGTGATGCTCGTCGCCATCTATCGCCGCTTCGAGGGTAATCATCAGTTTTTTACCGCCAAGTACGCCGATGGCAGTGTCAAGCGCAAGTTCAGGACAAGTGGAAACAGTGTTGCTTTGTTGACAGTGCTCAGCTTGAGCGCTTATGTGACATTAATGGTCCTGACGTGGCATCTTATTTCATGAGTCTAGCAATAAAGGTCTCGCCCCTTGCGGTTTCCTTTGCAGAGGTACCCAGTTGTCTTAGTTATTGTTTTTCAAGGTTTAGATATACCATGAACAATCCAAGCACTTGACGTTCATCCGCTTGCGTTATCTGGGCTTCAATAGGTGATACAACTAAACGGATCGTCGATCTAAGGCTTTATGTTTCATAGATACTTACTTGGGTAAGGTTCTTCGTGCAACAGGTGTCAGTCACGTCCACACGTAGTCGAACAAACTTATCCTATCATCACGCCAAACTCTGTAGCAATGATCCCCTACATAGTCCGAACCTTTCAAAGAAATTTTAGACCCTCTCGTTAATCGTCAACTTGACTTTAAGGATCACCAGATTCCGGAAACTTCAAGCAAACTATTAGACACCAGTAATACTAAAAGCGCACGCAAACGGAATCCAGGTACAGGCACCCGCAAAGGTCTGGACTATATCATGATCAATTCATGTGCCCAAACACTTGTCTCAGCCAGTCAGCAGGTCCACGATAGAAGCTGTCCAGTTCGCGTCCAAACCATAGCCTCTGAGTCCGCAGAGTAAGTCACATTCGAAGAACTTCCCTGATATTTGCCCACTTTCTTTGTGGACCACCTTGCCGACTCTAAACGCAGCTTCAATGGAAAGTTCAAAACTCAAGGACTTAGCAATTTCCAAAAGACTGATGGTATTCCAAAACTTGACCGTTAGTAACACTTCTCCGGTCTCAAATAGATTGACAACCATTGCTCAATGGGCTGGATGAGTCCATCCTAGATGTACTTGAGGCCGTTTCGTCCCATACTCACATCATTCGTCCTAAAAGTCGACAGATGGCAATATCAAAACGTACTCGCATCACCCATTTTCCAATTCACAGCCAATACTTCACAAATCTAGGTTCTTATACGGGCTCATAGGTGGAATGAGAAGAAGGTTGATGCCTAAGGTGGTAAAACGATATGAAGTGTATGATGAGGTGGAACGTGATCCCATGGCTTGGCGACATCGTGGTGTACCCACTCCCAACCTGCCTAGGACGGGTGGTCTCGCTGACCTAGACGCAGGCACGGAACTAATCCAGTATCACATAGTTCTACCATCACGATCAAACCAATTCGCTCATTTCTTGTATCGTCCGTGGGATCAGTTCGAGACTTGAGGTGAATGTTAAAATTAGAGGGCGAGGGTACGGATGCCCACTCAAACGAGACTGGACGTGTTGTCCTGTGTTTTAATCACCGCAGTCTATCGCCCTAAGATTCGGATCGACTCACATTCACGTCGTGAATAAGTTGATATCATTTTTAGCCAGTTCTTAGTCATGGTTGGTCTCGATCAACAAGGCCAGGTAAGATAAAGCGTAACTTGAGAAAAGTGCCGAAGTCTCATGCTAAGTGGCTCGTTTTCGATCAATAAAGTTGTGACTTCGCAGATTGCGCGTTCTAACCGCAGCCAGTGTGACCAAACAACGACAACCGCCACCCCTGAAAAACAAGGGTCAAGTCGGAACTCATCGCCTAACGGCAATTCAAGGAGGGTGTCATCTCATATCAGAATAAGGGCCCTGCGGTGGCTCAGTGCTTGGAAGCTGCGGTCCAGACTCGCCGTTTTCCCCATATCCCCATGCCGGAAACGAATAGCTCGGGTGTTGAGGCTGCTGAGCTTGATCCCATGCTCCAAAAGGCGGCGGGAGAATAGCTTGTCCTGAAGAATTCATTCCAGAAGCTGTGCCCGTTTCCATCCCAGGGATTGTCATTTCTATCGACGGGGTATATACGTCGGAAAGGGCAGATGCTCTTCGGTCGAACTGTCGACCTTGGGGTCCCAGAGGGTATTGCATTGACTGATTCCTGTTGAGAGGTTCGCCGCCGTAAGACACAGAGCGGATAGGAGGGGGATAGTTGCCCCAGGAGATGTCGCCTCGAGAGCCTGGTTCCGAACCTCCGGACGTCCATATAGCCGCTGGAGGCCCAGGACCAAAGGGTGAAAGCTGAGCACTCATCGGAGACGCTGGAACATAACCTTGCCAGGTAGCGTTCAAGTCCCCAGGCCTAGATCCCTGAGTGTCGCTTGCATCTGCGGAAACCCAATTCGTTTGCCCCCTGAGCTCAAAGGATCGATTCACGGGCGATGATAAAGGCGCTTGTGATAATGAGCGTCAGTTGGCATGTTGCCATCAAATAGGTTTGGCAACTCACCGTTCGTTTCAGGAGGGTATCCCTCGAACTTCATTGTAGATGATGGTCCGCTGGGCATAGGCTGCAATAAAGGGCTAAATGATTGCGTTCCTGGCAGCTCTGCTAGGCTCCCACCAGATGCTACCGGCGATAAGGAGACTGGTGGTCCCTCTTTCCTGGTGGATGAATAAGAGGCATGGGCAACTCGGGGGTCCGGCGGAGGTTGATCGACAGGGTGAAATATGCACTGCTTCGTCATGCGGATGCAGTTCGAACATCGACCATGGCTATCAGACGGCTCAGGAACGCATCTGATCTTTCGTCGTCGACAGTGGCCTTGAAATGGTGTTTCAGCATCATGCGCAGACTGGCTTTTCTGTCAAACAACATACCGCAAGCAACCGACGTTCGATGGTAGCCAAGCTTGTTTCTCTTCCTTTCTGCGGAAAGCGACGACTGGGATCGATGCTGATGCGTCTCCGAGTTTGATGGGTGCCCTGGTCTATTTCCTGGTGACGAATAGGCTCCTCTCAGTGTTAGCCTGACGCTCCCACAAGGCAGGGAAAGGTCTAGGACGTTGGTCATACCGATGGATGAAGGTTGATGCGATGTATTGTACGTGGGAACAGAGGTTAGGCGAGGCATGTCAGTCGCTGTACTGGAAGGAGGCCGTGGGAAATATTGATATGACATGATCGATGTCATGGACTCTGCTGGTGACAGGTTGTCTATCCACGAGGGCCCCGAACCTAAGAGCTGGTGTTTCGAGTACGTAAGAGGGGAAACAACGACGGCCATAGAAGAGGATATAGGCACACTCTTGAGAGCAAATGCCAAGCTAGGCGTCGAAAGTCGGGCGCCGGGAAAGCTGAAATGGGGGGGCACAACCTGACGCAGGTGGCAAAGTATGGCAGGTCTAGTAAAGACTGAATCCTTGATACGAGACTGATCCTATATATTAGAAGGGAGATGGGTCGTTGGTATTGGGCGGCGATGCAAGTAACTGGATAAGAAGCCGTGCCCTATCTGGTCGCAGGCAGGATTCAAGACAGAATGGCAGGCAGCGGATGATACTGGACCAATCGAGAGAGTGCGAGGTATTGTTCGTGACAGTGGCACCTGGCCTCAGAGTTGAGAATTGCAGGTCGACTGGTTCCTTGTCACTCGAGCTAAAACTCCTGTCAGCGGCAAACTGCCGGTGGGTAGTGGTCAAATGTTGCAGGGCGTATCGGGGTGGGAGAGAGGAAGAGGAAGACGGGAGGAGGTGGGAAGAGATGGCTTTCACGGGGAAGAAACAGTGTCGGGAGTGAACACAAAAGACTTTCAACAAAGCCATCCAGCCCAAGCGGTCCTCTTGAATATTTGAACCTCGTGCCTGGGAAGATCGACTTCTAGTGCCAGCCCAAGTCAAAAAGCCGGCATAGCACGCACACCGTCGACGATGGCGGGCGGCAGCTAAGCCCGCGTACTGGGGAGGAGAGGGGGGGCGTGAACGGAACGACTTGATGGGTCAACCGGGCAGCACGATCAGGTCTGTCTGGTGGGTATTCACCGCTTAGTACCGACGACTAAAATGGGTGGATAATGAGTGGACGGTGACGACGAGTTGGCGTTGGACGCCACCGGCTGGTAATATCGGTTGCCGCCAGCTGGCTGACAAGTGTCGACCGGGGCGTCTATCAAGAAGCCAAGATCGACATCTCCCTAAACTCCCCTGTATTCGCACTTTGTCGTCTTTCGTTTCTTCTCGCATGTTCCCAGGGTGGCGCGGGACAACGCGAGCAATCTCCAATGGGAGACACTTCGTGCCTTGCTCAAGAGTATACTTCGTGCGGACGGTGCCGGCAACGGCCATGAGCCGCTGAGACGCCCCCAAATCGGAGTTTTATATGTGTGCATAGTGTGAACCACCTCAGGATCTTGTGAGGGGGGGTGCGAGCATAACCGTGAGGCTCCCATACACAGCGTAGTATTCCCAGGTGCTGAGAAGGAATGATGGGTAACCGGACAACCTGAACAGCTAGGTTCAATGGATTCCTCGGCTTCACCGTCGAGCAAAGCATACTTGGGTATGTTCCCAAGGTGAACACCAATGCCAGCTATCGAATTGGTCAACGAAAGTATACGCAGTGCTTCGTACGCATGAGACGAGATGGGGATGACCATGGGAATGGACACGGATAGCCACGTCAGTAGCTACTAACCCGGGCGGAGTTCTCGAATAAGGCGATCCAAGAGCATAGATTCCTCAGCTGTTCAATTTTTTCTTGAACCCACTGATGCGTGCGTCGGCTCTCCCATGAAGCCTAGTGGAACATTTCCTACATGCGCGAGCATCGCGATGACAGTACTCCGTAGTAGAGGATGTATCAGGCGCGAGGTTTCGGTTGCGCCGACTGCAAGTCGAGGTTTTTTCTCGATGGATGCATGAGGTACGGATACCGGCTCTGATGACATATTACCGTTGCACTTATTTCCACTCCATGGCCAACCAGGTCGCCGCACAGCTCCTTGGCAGTGAGGAACGTACTTTCAAAGAGGGGGTCAACTCTGGGGGCAGGGTCCCAGAGGCCAATCATTACCTACGCACAGTCTGTAGTACCCAGTCGGGATTCCCATGCACAAGAAATGGATGCCCAGTGATGACTGGGGACGCTTCCACTTGCAGAGAGTAAAGGCTGTTGATAAAGTCAACAGACGGGTTGACGGGGAACTGGTATTCCACTTGCCTCTACTGAAAAGAGCTCAACAGAGGGGGGACCGTGAACACATATCCCACTATCCATTCTGACGTTGCCGGCGAGCATACGGAGATGCGTATATAGTACCGTACTTGGTGTTCGTACTCGCAAGCAAGTCATGGTTTTCTCTTCTCTCTCCATTTCGTTCGGACAACGGGAAAGAGCATCACACCCAAGGGGGTCCGTTCCGCTAAACAGTAAAGGAGACGACATCCTAGTGTTTCCTGTGGGAAAAAGCAACTCTCACGCGCAAGTGTCCCTCCATGTCCAAGCCATTGTTTTCGCCGGCGGCACAAGATGTCGTAGGCCAGCTGCTGCAAGCTGCTGCATTTTCTTTTCTTTTTTCCTTTCCTTTTGGTTAGATCGGTGTGGAATTTTGTCCCGGCAGGGCCCCGGTCTCTCAAATCTCTTTTTTTTTCTTCGTGTGAAACCTCAAGAGGACAATACCTTTCGGTTTGAATTCCTTCTTGCAGTGTACTAATACACACACGGGGTAAAAATCCGAGGAAATTTCAGCACTCTACTTTAAACCCAGGCCAGTCCTGGGTAACCAAGATCTGAGAAGACGTGCCAGTTTGGCGGCAGCAGGACAGCCCGGAGCAGCAGACACCCAATGCACAGAGAGAAGTCTCCAGGGGCCCCAGGACCCTTCATTTCATCGTAGATTAGGTTCCGAGAAGCTAGTGATGACCAGTCTGTGCGTTGTCCAGGACCCCTGTGCAGGTTGGCAGGTTCTTTGGCGCGCTACAGAGCGGCGGTGGGACGTGGATTCGAACAGCCCCAGCGCTTCAATGACATTGCCAAGTGCCTGCGATTCGGCAGTGCAACACCAGGCAATGTGCCATTGCTCGCAGGCGGCAGTTCCGGTACAAGAGGGAGGCGGCGAGGGAGGAGGGCTGGCAAGGACCATAAGGCGTCGGAGGCCAAGAGTTCGGGGAGCCGGGCTCTAGCTTCGGGACACCCCTGATGCGGACGTGGGCGGCGAGTCCCGCAGGCGCCGTCATTGTCTCTGGAGGTGCCGGCGGATTGCCTTCAAGCTGTTGCGTCATGTTGCCGACTGGGGAGGCCGCACAGTTCATGTTGGCAAGATTGATGTGCAGCCTCGATGGGCGTGCCGGAGACGGGTTCCCCACATGCCCGCTTGACCAGACTGCCATGTCCAAGCTGAGGCTAGTGTTGGAGACCGTGATCGAAAGGCGGCTTGCATTAAGGGGGTTGCGACTTTGCGGGCATGTAGATGCTTCGTAGCTTGTGAATTGTCTTGTCGACTCTGGCTGAAGCGGACACCTCAGTCCTACGGGATATCCGATGGTAACGGCAACGGCCGTTTGCTATTATCATGGAGCTTCTGCTGTTGAATTCCCATGAGCACGCAGCATGCAATTCCTCTTCCACATGCCAGTTGTCTGGGGGTCTGGGGGCGTCTCCCTTTCGCAGTCAATCCCAGTGCCAGTCTCCCGGGGACACGGGGTCGCATCTGCGGGGACCCAACGAGTTCCTCAGGCTGGCTGTGTCCAGCTGTCCTCAGTCTGCAGTATGTAGTTTACGTTTGAGTGTTGGCCGCGGCTGGCGCGTAGGAAGAAGATGGAAGAGTTTGCCATTGGAGTCTGCTTTCTGATGAGGCTCCTCACCTCACTCGTACGAAGTAGACTACCTCAGGCGAGGGGAGGGAAATCGACACTTGAGCATCAGCACGTGCCAGGTCGTGCCCTAAGCTTCTCCATCTCTCCACTTCGGGAGCTCCCACTGGCACCCACCCACTGCATCTCTGGAGATTTCCATCTCCCTTACTTCATACTTCGTACCTCGTACCTCGTACTTCATACCGAGAATACCGACGTCCAAAGAACCGACCGATCGGGTTTAGTACTACACAAGTATGTAGTAGCAATGGCCGCGACGCCCGTGCCCCCGAAATCACAAGTCCAGTATGAAAGTGTAAGCTTTAGTTAGGCCTCACACCCTTGCATTCGGGTCTTGATGGGCCGGGCAAGCGGATAGCCGAAAGTGAAATCTGTAAGAAACCCCAAGGTCACGACCCTTGATCTCCACTTCGACTCTCATCTCGCCCTCGTACTGCCTCGTATGTACTACCGAGCATTACTCCGTGCAACCACCATCACCATGAGAGAACCTCAGGAGTGCAAATTGGGGGTTCCAGCTATCAAGTCAATCCCTCGGCGAGCCCTGAGCCTGTTGTGCTCCCGTTACAGGTCCCATGGCGTCACGACAGATTCTTACCTAGCTACACGCAAACTTCGCCCGGACGACTCTTCTCTGGCTAAACCCGACCGGGGGCTCCTAAGCTGAGCTCTGATACCACAAGTTCAACGCTGCTACCTATGCTGAGTGCTGTTGTGGGCTTCCAGCATACAGCAGTGGCTCGCTCCGGCCTGTCCTGCTGCGACTTCCACGATCCGTTCCCGCTGCGAGTTGCATTAATTGATCGCCTTCATCAACTCCTGAGATGTTCCCAGCCTGTCCTCAATTGACCGTACCTTAGCCTTACGGATTACACCCCTGTGCCACGAGGCACACTAGTACGTAGCTCTAGGGCTCCTCAATACGTACCGGACGATCCCTTCCCCCCCCCTCCTCTAGCAGGGCCAGTCATTCCCAAGAGCAGGTCCGCGAGAGTCGCCCTCGCCGTGATCAGAAGACGGCGATGTCATTCTAACCTCATCATAGGATTGATATATGACCGTTTCTGCTGGTCTGTCCATCCTGCACCCAAAACTCGCCAAAGTACTTACTACCTCTACTTCGTACTTCTTCTGGCAAGATGATTTAATTCTGACGATCTTCTCTCCGCCTTCCGTTACTCGGTACTTGGTCAAGAGCCGTGGCGACTCAATTCGCGAGTTATGCCAGCCCGTCGGGACCTCTTCCGCGGCCCTGGGGTGATGCGTTTCAACGAACACCCAGGTACGAAACCCAGTAGGGATTTGATGCCTAGCAACGACGAATCAGATCAATAATGAACTCGAACTATGGATGGCAATCAACATCTTGGCCAGAATTGCCTGCTTTTTCCTGTGAGACACCCATTTACCCACTCTGTATCCACGTCACATTCCATGCCCAAGGAGCTCTCGTGCATGCCCTCTCCTCTTAGCAGGGCGAGTCATTTAGTAACATCATTCGCCAAGATATCAAAATGTTCAGCAAAAGAAATTGCCGCCAGACAATGAAGAAAAAAAAAAATGAGCCAGAGCTGTCCCTCCTCGCTCCCCGCCTATCCTTGCCGCAAGGCCTGATGATCTCTGGTCCACCAAATTGCACTGGCCCGCCAGTTCGAGGGTGTTTATTGCTCCGTTTGTGCTAGAGGCGGGGGGATCTTCTCGGAAACTCCGGTTTGTCTCCAAGGGTCCTCGGTGTTTGTCTGAAATGGCCAACCTTGCCAATTGAGGTCTTGGTTGCCAAGATCTTTCGACTCTGGATTCTCCCTAACGTGGAATGAGCATGTTGTCTCACGTCGGCACCCAATTTCCTCTACACCAAATCAGGTCGCCCAACCCGCAGTTCGATTTGGCGTTGACTTTGGCACTGGGCGGTTTCCAAAAAAAAAAACAGGAATTCCGGGGACAGCAGCTTCAAAGGGGCCCGTTGTACCCAGTCTCGCGATAACGAGCGGTCAAGCAGGAGTGGCATCTCGCAGTGAGAACACGGTCGTCCCATGGTTGCATGGCCATTGCAGGACGCGAGGAGTGCCCGGGAGCCTGTCATCTTCGAGTATGTGACAGCGGACTCTTGAAGGTGCATGGAACCAGGACTGTACGGTATCGTGGGTAACGCCACGCCCAGATCGGAATTGGATCTCTGGCCGCAAAGCAAGCCTGCTGCACTGTCCTAGTAAAATACCCGAGAGACCCTGGGGTCTTGGCTCCGTCTGCCCCTCAGACAGGTCAAGCTTTGTCATTTGCTACATATCACTTGCATGTCAATTTGTGCAAAGAACACTCCGACGTCATTCGTGCAGCAGAGACATGGTAGATGCCTCGGTTAACATCGCAACCAATGACCTGTCCAGCGCGATATGCACGAAGTCTTACTCAACATGGGATTTCGGCCCTGTGCTCAGTCGACACTTCGGTAACATCCCTTGGATTCAGCTCCTATGAATCCTAATTAGTGGGCGATCTTCTCCAAACCCAACTGTGAGTCCAAAATTAGCCCCCACGTCCGGCGAACCCAAATCCCCACGCCAGGAATCTAGACTCGAGGCAAATCCACGAGAGATGATAGCCGCATTCTCTTACTATGTAGTGCATCCTTCGCTGCACCGTGCCGCGAGGCAGCTGACATCGTTTACCCGCGCCCGGGTGGGTTATGGGTTCCTGTCGCGACTGACTTTTGTGTCTCATCTTGTCTCGGCCTTCCGTGACATGCAGGTGACCTTGGATCTCTGACTGACCGACCCTTTGCCCTTATAGGTCATCCATGATCCTTACCAATCCTTGCGTGATTGGCTAGGGATCAGACAGCCAAGGAGATTGTGCTTCCTTCTCATGTCGGAATTACAGATACGTGGCTCGTAATGCCCTTGTCTTGCCTGAGGAGATGTTGGGACATGCAGGTACAGATGGGCTGGCATCTGAGATTCGAGGAAGACCTTAATCTCTTTTCTGGTGATGTCATGGCCAATAGCTGATCAGGGAAACGTCCATGACAGGCTACCTTAACGTAGAAGATGTGTTCCTCTGCCAATTGGGGTTTCTTGAGGGTTGAAACCGCGCAAGTTGCTTTCTTTTGGCCACACCGACACTTCCAGTGACAAGGATTAACCAAGGACCTGAGAGAATAATAATAGAGTCCGCAGAGACATGAAACAGTTTTTGTTGGAACAATCTCCGCATGGTACAAGCCACAATTGGCCATTGTCGTGTAAGGTTTTGTGAAGAGATATTGACCAAACATATAGGGTAGGCCACGTCCGAATCACCTACTCAAGTGGAAACCAAGCAACATATGTTCACAACGTCCATTTGCTGTTCGTCTAGGGTGAAAGTGTAATGACTTGGTCTATACTTGTAGTCTTTGTTAGATCCACTGTTGTGACGCTGACATCTTGAAGGGACTAACTACTTAACACTAAGTTGGCTCAATAACTAGAAAGAACAGTTATTCCGCAATATAATATTAGAATTCCTCCGTACTGATAGATTATAGAACCATTGGCCCAAACCGAGTACATACATCCCAGTAAGGGAACCTATGAACTAGAGTTAATCATCATTCTAACTGATGGCTATGTTGGAAATGATCGTGCTAGGGCCATCATATGAGGTTCCGATGTAGAGCTTCTCTATTTCTGCCTTCATGGAACCAAGTCTATCAACAGGAGCAAACACCAAGCCCGTCGAGAAAATAAGCCTAAGAGTTATAACTAACCGATGGATGATTACATCTTATCTGCGGTTATTCAACCCGATGACGTCGTTAAGCAATATGGTGTCAAGCATGACAACGCCACTAAACGCGGTAGCCACAAATATTCTCTCGAGGTCAGTGAAGTCAATTTCGGCGACTAATCAACAAATCAAACCAACGACAAGCCAAAACACATCGTGAACGGAAGGACATCGTGGGTTGTAAAAGAGGGGGAAGGCGTGCACTGTGACTGCCATGCGTTAAATGGTGATGAGACACAGTGGGCGTTAGATACCCCACCGGCTGAAGCACTGTGCCCCATTCCTGGCCACCAATGAATTTGTCGGCTGACTGCCCAGAGTTGTGGCCCAACATCACCACCAACAAGACGGGAATCTCAGAGAACTCGGGAAGAAACCGTAGATGACTTAAAGGAAGCCGGTCTTCTTGTCTACTCTGGATCTTTGCACGAAGGCAGCGCCTCGAGAGTCGACGCGGAAACCTGCCTGCCATCGCGCATGGCCTATGGATCATCTCTCCCATCATGAGCGACCTTCAACGAGCTTGGGCCCGGGCCAAGATGGGAATCCCGAACGACAGGTTCGACGAGCTAGACGAAGAGATGGAGACTGATCAGGTTACCGAGTTGCCGGAGCCGGTGGACGACGATTCCTCCTCAGCGTCGTCCGCCTCGTCCATGTCGTCAACCGGCACCGTCATCCCATCGCCGAACCAGAGGCTATTCGCTCGCCCTCAAGGGTAGATCGCTCCGCTGCGTGTGCTTGGGCAAGACTGACTGGATGCAGATTTGCCCGAGGCAGGACCCTGGAGCAGATCCCATGGACGACATATTTTGAGCGAGAGTTATCGCTGAGGTCTGAGACCGACCCCACGATTGTTTATCACGCCTATCTCACGTCGCCGGTGGACAAAGGGCCACTGTTCGTGTTGCATCATGGAGGAGGATCTTCGGGGCTCTCTTTCGCCGTGCTTGCTAGCGAAATCCGGAAGCGACTGTCTTCAGCGGGCATTCTGGCCATTGATTGCAGAGGTCATGGCTCGACTGTTGCTCCTGACGACAAGGAGATGGACCTCTCACTCGGCACCTTGTCTGCAGATCTCTATGCCGTGATTCAACTAACTAAGGTGGAAATGAACTGGAAGGGACTGCCGTCGATGGTTCTCGTGGGACATTCGCTGGGTGGAGCCGTCATTACCGACCTGGCTATGACGGGCAAGTTGGGGACATCTCTCCTGGGTTACACAGTGTTGGATGTGGTCGAAGGTTCTGCCATCGATGCCCTGCAGAGCATGCACACCTATCTTTCCACCAGGCCAGCGGGATTCGCAACGCTGCAGGCCGGGATTGACTGGCACATCCGATCGCGGACGATTCGCAACTCAGTTTCTGCTCGAACCTCGGTCCCCGCGCTGCTGGTGTTTGACGAGAATGTGGACCCGACGCGGCCATGGAGATGGCGAACCAACCTGGGAGCAACACAGCCTTACTGGGAGGACTGGTTTGTCGGCTTGAGCAAGAAGTTCCTAGGAGCCCGGGGAGGAAAGCTTCTGCTGCTCGCTGGCACTGACCGGCTGGATACGGAGTTGACCATCGGTCAAATGCAAGGTATGAGACGAGAACGCTTCCCCATAGAAGGTCCAGTATTCGGCTGCTTACACGGATGGAAATAGGGAAATATGCTTTGCAAGTCTTTCCGGAGGCAGGTCACTTCATTCACGAAGACCTGCCGGAGAAGACAGCAATCTCACTGGTGGACTTTTATCGCAGAAATGATCGCAGCGCCTTGGTGCTGCCTCCGAAGGTGTCGGAGCTTATCAAGCAGGGAAAGAAGGTTTAAGACGGGTGAGGCCTCTACCACGTAGTAATGGCGAGGACGAAGCCTTGAACGAACTGGAGCGGTCAGACTTGCACCGGGCATTGGTTTTTGCAGGCTGGCACACAGAACTATGCGCCTAGTGCATGAGAGTCGGAGCTCCTACAACCTTGTACTGGCACGTTGCAGATGTAAACGTGGAAGCAATGTACGCACGGTGGCACCCGGAAATATTACCTCTGCCTGTGCAGCATGTCAGATGTGACGTCGAAACGGCCTCTGTGGACTTATTGTTGCCCTGTTTAGAAAGGCCTATGACTATTGAATACGAGCTAGATGCTATTGACCGACGATGGCTGCAGTGGGCCTGGCGCGAGACGAAAGTTACCTAGCAGTATTCGTAGGTAGGTATCTACTATGTATTTGTCTTGATGCCTCAAACTGTCTTACATATTGAACCCAATCCGGCAACTGTCCGTAGAATGATGTGGCTACACGTCCCGGTTTTAGCTGGCCTCTGAAGCATACTTAGTATGAACCAGTCTTGGAGCGTTCGGCGGCCGACCTGGCGTCTGTCTGGATCAGTGAGACGCAAACAAGGCCGCGGGAGCAGATGGAATGGGATCGCTGTTATTGAAGCTAGATGCGGTGAATGGCCATTTTACCGAGCATCTCTTGATTGAAACCGATTCAACCGGGCAACCGTAAAACATTTGTTCTGGTTCTCCCTCTCAGGTGTTCCAGTCCCGACTTCCGGAAGGCTGGGACCTGGGACGACATGGTAGTACTATGTGTGCATGTAAACGCATGACATGGATGACCGGTCGGGCCGCCGAACTGCAAGGGAGTCAGTCTAAAGAGACCAGGGAGACTGACGCGACCGGGGGATGTTGCGGAGCGGTATCGATTGGCCGGCAACCGAAGCCATGGCGCGGTTTGGACTTGAGGGATGATTCTCTTGCTGTTTGTTTCTCTCCATTCACCTGCTTGGCTGCTTGCTTGCTTATTCGTAGACGTATTCGTACCTTTGCCGGGCGTTGGATGGATTGACCTCAGGCTATTTTGGCAATAGGATCGATCCATCATTATTCATTGGCGACAGCTCATCAGACATCCATCCGCCGTCGGCCAAGCTGCGTCCGGTCCAGATTGTCCGTCCCCTTGCAAACTTACTGTGGCCGCAACCGACCTACCCGAGCTACCCAAGGTACCAACCAAGCTATTGAGCAGCTAATAAGGTAGGAAGTCAGCCAGCTGTCGCTTTCCTTTCCGGCAGAAGTTCCAATTCACGAGGAGGGTAATTAAACTCTGAATCGCCTCCTCGCTCTCGCACTTTTTCTCTCGCTCTGTCAATCTCAAATCTCAATTTCAACTCTTTCATCCCTCGTTTTGCCAATTGTCCCTGTCGCAAAACACCAAAATCCAAACTCCAAGAACCAGAAACACCCTCGCCATGAAGTCCTCCATCATCTCCCTCGTCTTCGTCGCCGGCCTTGTTGCCGCCCAGGCAGACAAGATTCCCAGCTGCGCGGTAAGTTGGCTCGAGCTCCCCGTTACCCGTTCCCGCTTCCACTCCCCTTATTAGGCGCGGGAGGATGTGGTGAGATTTTTCTAGGGGCAAATGGAATGCTGACTGACATCTCGGCTGTCAGACTTCGTGCATCACCCAGTACACCACTGGCGACGGTATCGCTGGATGCGGCCAGCTCGACATCAAGTGCATCTGCAGCAACTCCGACTTCCTTGACGGCATTGCCTGCTGTCTCGACGACGCCTGCGACGACTCGGGCAAGGCTGCTGCCGTCAGGTACGCCCAGCAGATTTGCTCGTCTTCTGGCGTCACCGTCCCGGACAAGGTCGTCTGCAAGGACTCGGCCAGCAGCAAGAGCGCCAGTGCTAGTGCCAGCGCCATTGCCAGCAGCAAGAGCGCGAGCGAGTCTGCAGCAGCCTCAGGGGCTAGCAGCAGCGTCAGCGCCGCTACGACTACTGTTGAGGCGGCCGGCTCCGGTACGTCCAGCGCGACGGAGACTGTGGCCACGGCAACTGTCTCGACGGACGCGGCGGCTGGCTTGAGCAGCGTTGGTGGCCTTCTCGGTGCGGTTATGGCCATGCTTCTGGCTCTGTAAATGAGATACATGATGGATAGGACGGAAGGGCAGGATCAGGATTGATCGATGCCGGACCTGATCGGGGCGGATAAAGTAATGAAGCTGCGCAGGATGGACGTGACTGACATTCCCTTCCAAGCCATATTGGCGGCAACCGTATTGTCTACATAGTTGCTTCAAAACCACCTTTTATAAGATAATCATGAAACGAAGGTCGTTTAAATATCATTGGAGTCCTGTGCACACTGTCGTCAAGGTTGAGCTTGGGCAGGGAGCGGCCTTCTATAGAGAACGTCCAATGAGGTTACTGGGACTGCAGGTCCTAAAATACCGGAATCACGCCTATTGGAGAAGGAGAATCCTTCATCGGTTGTTTACAAGGATTTCGGGCCGTCGTCGAAGTGTCGTCATGGCCTGCTTTGCCGATCAAGACGGGATTGCAACCAACATGTTGCACCACCGGAGAACCAACTACTCTTGAGGTACGCCGGGTACGTCGAAAAGCTGAGGGGTAAAGTTAGCAGGAAGAGTTCCCCTTGATCCTCCCCCGGATAGAGAGTGAGGATTCTGGGGAGACAGCTCCAGCCCTATCTATGGATTGGATATATACTACTTTTATGGTAATCAACAAGGAGGCTGAACTAGAGTCGCCGGGCTTCTTGCCGGGTAGTTAATGGATCTTGGACCTATGCATTAACTTAGTCCGTCTCGGCCTGGGCCATATTCGTACAGTCCGCCGCGCCCGCAAAAAATCAACCCCGCCAACGTCACTGAGCAAACCCCACCACCTCTTGCTGTGGTTTCTTGGCCATGAAGTCACCCACATAACTCTCTCTCCCCATCACCACCACTCATCTTGCCGTCTCTCGCCCAGCCCTACGCGTTCTCAACATGGCTCCCAACACCATCATCGCCCCGTCTATCCTGTCGGCCGACTTCGGCAACCTCGGTCATGACTGCTCCCGCACCATTGAGCAGGGCGCCGACTGGTTGCACGTCGATATCATGTAAGTGGCATGTTCCCCGATCGCCGCCGATAGCGTGATGCTAACCGGTACGCAGGGACGGCCACTTCGTCCCCAACATCACCTTCGGCCCCCCGGTGGTTGCCAAGATCCGCGGCCACGTCGAGAAGCCCCAGGAGAACCACGGGCGCGGCACCTTCGACTGCCACATGATGATTGCAGAGGTAAAGTGTCATTGACCTAGACCTGGACCTAGACCTGGACCTGGACTGATAACCGATGCAAACAGCCCAAGAAATGGGTCAAGGAGTTCAAGAGCGCCGGCTGCGACCTCTACTGCTTCCACTACGAGGCTGCCTTCTCCAGCGCCGCCGAGAACCCCCAGGACACGACCGAAGAAAAGACGAACCCCAAGGCGCTGATCCGATACATCCACGACCAAGGGCTGCTCGCCGGTATTGCCATCAAGCCCGACACCTCGGTCGACGTTTTGTGGGATATTCTGGAGAACACCGTTGAGGCGGAACGACCCGACGTATGGCACCCGCGGATCCACAACTCCATGACGGACAGATGCAGATGAGCGCTAACATGCCGCAACAGATGGTGCTGATCATGACGGTGTACCCCGGATTCGGCGGCCAGAAGTTCATGGCCTCGGAGCTGCCCAAGGTGCAGGCGCTGCGGGAGAAGTACCCCGAGCTGAACATCGAGGTGGACGGCGGGCTGGGACCCGGCACCATCGACCAGGCTGCGGATGCCGGAGCCAACGTCATCGTGGCCGGCAGCGCCGTGTTCGGGGCAAAGGACCCCGCCGAGGTCATCTCGCTGCTGCGGAAGTCAGTGGACGACCGAAAGGCCAGGATCTAGGACGGTATGTAGTGTCTATTTGGGAGAAGATTTGTAGACTGGGAGTTGGGCGGTGGCAAGAGCTGATGAGACAATGCGAAAAGTTGAGATGAAGCGATGTTGCGTGTATCTACTTCGTACTTATGAAAGATTAAAGAAAGATGCCTGTGGTCCTGGGCTCTTCTGTCGTTACTTTATGGGCTATATACTGCGCTGACGATTTGGATCTCGCCGTTTGTAGTAGGAGGTCGGGAGGTCGGGAGGTCGGTGTGTATGCGCGGTGGTCTGGCGATCAGTGCTTGGTCGTGGTAGACAGAATGGATGCTGCCATTATCTAGGTAAGTACTTCAAGTAGCCATTCAACTTGCATGTCTGTCGCTATTCAGCACCAGGACGAAGACGACAAGAACATCACTCAAAGAATTAACAACAAAAATTATGTGCGCCAACCATTCGCAGGGTTCGAGACCTTCTCCTTCCAAGGATGCCAACTCGAACCGCCGTCGGATGGGTCGATTTCGGAGCCAGAATTTTTAGAGATTGGCGACGTCAGCCCACCTTCGCTCCGCTTCGCGCCGTACAACCTCGCACTTTTCCTCCCAAAACTTGCTCCCGACAGCGCTGCTCTCTCCAAGCAAGCTCGCCACGAAGCCAATTGCGCCTTGCACCATGAAGAGAAAGGCCGAATCCAGCGTCGGAGCCAGAAAGGGCATCAAGAAGAGATCCAAGCCCTGTGCGTTGCCTCCCAATTCCTGTCCCAGATCTCCAAGCTCTCTCTCGGCTTACAACTAAACCAACTAACTATCCCAGCTCTGAGCGCCCACGAGGCAAAACAGCGGTTCCGCGCCGGTCTCTTTGACCAGGACGTCCTCGACTCCTACACCGACCAGTACGCCAAGTCCGGCCCCTACAAGCACGCCGTCATCAACGGCCTCATCGACGATGCGCTCCTCCGGTCGGTGCGCGACGAGATCAAGGCCAACGTCTCCTTCACCCCCAAGGAGACGGACATCTACAAGATCCACCAGTCCGGCGACCTCGCCAACCTCGACGGCCTGGATGACGAGTCCCTCGCCAAGCTGCCCTCGCTGTTGCGCCTGCGCGACGGCATCTACTCTGAGGCCTTCCGCAACTATGTCTCCCACATCACCAACTGCGGGCCCTTGAGCGGCCGCAAGACCGACATCGCCATTAACATCTATACCCCTGGCTGCTACCTACTCTGCCACGACGACGTTATCGGAAGCCGTCGCGTCAGTTACATCCTTTACCTCGTCGACCCGGACATGCCCTGGAAGCCCGAGTGGGGAGGCGCCCTCCGCCTGTTCCCCGTCCAGGAGATCAAGGACAAGGACGGTGAGGTCGCCAAGACCCCTCTGCCCGACGTCACCAAGGTCATCCCCCCGGCCTGGAACCAGCTGAGCTTCTTCGCCGTCCAGCCCGGCGAGAGCTTCCACGACGTCGAGGAGGTTTACCACGCCAAGACCAAGGAGCTGCTCGAGAAGCAGGGCGGCCGAGTGCGCATGGCCATCAGCGGATGGTTCCATATACCCCAGGTCGGCGAGGACGGCTACATCGAGGGCGAGGAGGAGCGAAATGCCAAGAACAGCGGCCTGATGCAGCTTCAGGGCAACCCTGCGCAGTACGATCTCCCCCAGGCACTGCCGATCAAGATCGACAAGCCCCAGTCTCGCCATGACGGCTTCGAAGAGGCCGATCTTGAGTTCCTGCTCAAGTACATCGCACCCACGTACCTGACCCCTGACACTCTGGAGCGAGTCTCGGACCACTTCTATGAGAACTCGAGCATTACTCTGCCCGACATTCTGAGCAAGAAATTCGCCAAGAAGCTGAAGGATTACATCCAGGCCGAAGAGAGGAAGCCCGCCCAGGAAGACACCGCCGTCATTGAGAAGACGTCGGCCTGGAGGGTCGCCAAGCCCCCGCACAAGCACCGCTATCTCTATCAACAACCCAGCGGCCCCGACCAGCTTCGTTCCTCCAAGGAAGAGTCGCCCATTACCGAGCTGCTGGATATTTTCTTGCCCAGTCGCCAGTTCCGCCAGTGGCTCCAGATCGCCACCAGGAGCACCGTCGAGAGCGCCGACCTCCTCGCTCGACGTTTCCGCCGTGGCATGGACTACACGCTGGCTACCGGCCACGAGGCCAAGCCCCGCGTGGAGGTAAACTTGGGCTTCACCCCGACCTCTGGCTGGGGCGATGATGAGGAAGAGGAACCCGAGCCCGAGCCTACGCCCAAGAAAAAGAGCAAGAAATCTAAGGATAAGGGCAAGGGTAAAGCTGTGGAGGAGGAGGAACAGCCCCCCAAGGAGACGGAAGAGGTTGGTGGCCATGAGGTTTACATGGCCGGTGAAGACGACGCCGACGATGACGCTGCCATCTACAAGACCAGCGGCGACGATGACAACATCCTTTTCTTCCAGGCTGCCTCCTGGAACAAGATGACCATTGTCATCCGCGACAGCGGCACTCTCAAGTTCGTCAAGTACATCAGCAAGAATGCCAAAGGTGACCGCTGGGATATCTCGGGCGCATTCGAGATCGACGAGAAGGACGACGGTGATGACGAGGATGATGAGGATAACGATGACGCAGAAAACGGCGAGAGTGCTGCGCCCAAGGATGATGATGAGTCAGAAGAAGAGTGGCAGGGCTTCTCGGACCCTGTGGCCAGCGAGTCTGATTAGGGGATGTCACAGATAATACCACTGAGTAGCCAGCACATGAGCGAGTCTTGAAAAAAAAAAAAAAGGGGGTTTTGTTTTCTGCCCATTCTGCTGGGTTTGCCCTTTGACTGGGCTTTGATAGGTGTTCTATATAATGACTGCAGGGCAGAGTTTGCATCCCTGATTGGGTATCTCTTATGATGTCGTAGTGGTTGTTACAGAACATATCTCCCCCCTCTTACTGGGTGTACAAATTGATTGGGAGCGTTCCATGCCTATCCTCCGTGAACACCGCACTGGATTGTTCCTGACATTTGGCGGTCCTGAAGAAGGCTGTGGCGAGCCTGGACTGATGACTACCTCGGTTTTTGAACTGAGATGTCATCTGTGTTGACGGATATATGAGTCAGCCATTCATGTTCCATCGATGAAAGTATTAGCCTGCTACTTCAAGCCGGCTCAAGTTTGCCGTTGAAAAGGTTTGCTACTTCTGCTTGTAGTAGCTCTGTGACACCCTGGGCCTCTTGCGTTCTGCCAGACTGCGTGAGGTGGTTGACCGTGTCATGTCCCAGGAACGCAAGCCACGAGATGACGCTCAGCTTATCAATCTTGGGCTTCTTGGGACCGATGGCATGAACCAGTCTTCGGAGCTTCTCTGTGTCCCTGAAGAACTGGAGCGCCGGCACGTGATTGGGGTGGGTTGGGTGGTACAGATGTAGATGTGCTCGCTCCAACAGGAAGGGTTGGGGTAGGCGGTCAGCGGTGGCCATGTGGGCATCAAATAGCTCTTCGGATGGTGCGACTCGGCTGTATGCCTCAACTGTTGAGAACCAGGAGACAGATCTCCATGAAAGGACCAGCAAGTCGGAGAGCAGAGGGCTACTCTTGAATGATTCCTGGGCTTGTAGCATTGTCGAGATACCCGAGTCGAGATTACCATATTGAGGCTGGCATTTGGTTCGGACGAGCTCTGCGAGCAAATTGGATGCCCTCTTAAGACGCTTTTCACTGGGAAGGTTTCCAGATGTATCGTGAACGGTCCGCGTGAGCCACTCCCAAGCAATATCCTCCATGTCCTCGGCAACGAGGAATGGAGCTAGGGTCCGAACAAAGGTCTGATTATCCAAGAAGCGCAAATCTTGTTCAGAACCGGAGGACCGAAGCCATCGCACAACTCGGGCGGCAGTCCCTGAAGAGGCAAGCGCACTTCCACTTGGGTCGACAGCCTGAAGTTGCTTGAACTTGGCGGCCATGCAACCAAGTGCAGCCTTGGGCGTCATCATTCCTCTGGCGACGGCATGGTCAAAAACTTCCATGGGATCACGCTTCGGAGCGGTCAGCGTGGAAGGAAATGTTGAGGTGACATCCTTGTTGTAGCTGAACAAGGGATTTGAGAGGATGTCCTTCAAGTGGCGGTTTGTGGCAGACTGTCGGATTGGAGGGCTCGCATCGGGGGATTTGGCCGAGACAGCCGGGGTGTCGGAAGAGTGGCCGTACTCATGGTCGAGTTGTTTCCGGAAGGAGGTCTTGAGGCCATCGAGCAGCTTTTGAGACTGCTGCTTAGAGAGAGGTAGGGGTTCGTGGTAGGAAGCGAAGAGGTTCTTCAGCGAATGGACCGCCTTGGTGGAAAACATGTTGGAAAGAGCAATTGGGAATTGTGAAGCGCTACCAGTGGCAGGCGCGGCCCTGGAGTATCTGATGAGTTCGTGAAGTTCCTTTTCGGCGCGAGGCTTCCGTAGACGGCGATGATGGTAACAGAGGGGGCGTGGCGAGACGTCGCGGGTTCACCTGCAACCTGGTGCATCATGATGCCATCGTGGGACGAGCCGTCGTAGGCCACAGGTGGGACCGGACGCTGCATCATGTGACACGGATACCCCCGAACGAGCCCCAGGTTGAGTTGCCCCGCGGTCGAAGGGGTACGTACTTCGTATTGGAGACGGGAGATCAGATGTGCGGGCAGCGGGCTGCCAGAGAGCACGCTGGAAACAGGGCACTGGAAGCAAGGAGCTTAAGTGGATCCGCGCTATACTATTAGCGGTTAATTCAGCCCCCTTGGCCCCAATTTGGGTAGCAATCAAGGTATTGTAACTCGTAGGGCCCATCGAGTTTCAGGGCGGGAGGCGACAGGAGGCGACCGAGGGAGGTACAGGTACTTCACGACTTGAGGCTACTTATAACCCGTTTGTGGATGGATGCTTTGAGACCTGAGGCTTGAGGAAGCTGAGGGTGAACAGCGGCCGTGACACTAACGAACGTGCTCCGTACTTGAAGAGTAAGACACTCATTGTTCGACCATAAAAGTGAGCGGAGACTTTATGGCACCTCGGCGAGGGCGACGGGCACCAACGCACCTGAAGCGCCGACCTATGCAAGGAGTAGAGGACCTAACTTAGCTGCCAAGCGAACGGCCATGCCTCGTCCGCCGCTGACGCGTGACCGTGGGCAAACACCTCCTCTCCTACTTACCTCACACCAAACTACCCAGAGACGTTGGTCGGCTGGAAGGGGCCTCGTGATCTTTCGTGGCTGTCCTCTTCTGTCCGCCCTTAGCTGGTTGGGCGTCGTTGCAACTGGTAGTCCAGTTCTATTTTCGCCCCTGTTCGTTTGCCCTGCAAGCGATGGTATCTAACTAAGTACCTACCTACCTAAGCAAGGGAGGTAGTTATTCGTACAAGCTTGTTGTGTATATTCGTACACACACTTGGTACTCCGGGTTGCCCTGTACCCCGTCTTCTTGCGTGCTCGTGTGGGCTTGCGACGGCGGCTGCAGCGACTGCGATTTTCACGGGATCCAATTATTGAGCTGCAATAGACACAGATGAGACGCAACCGCCTAAGCTCGCTACATACTTATTGAGAGAGCTGAGAAGGTGGCTGTCTCGCCTGCTGGTTACGACCTGACTCTTTAAGAGGCTGCGATGGTGGTATCGTTGGGATGAGCAAGAGTTACACAAGCCAGCTGCGTGTTGTCAGGACAAAGAGCAAGTCTCAGGCCGGAAGAAGGCAACGTCGTTTAGGTACTTGTGGCCACGCCGCCTGGCCACCGGGCGATGAAGTACCTGCCTTCGGACTGTGCCCTTCACTGGGGTCTGACTGCGCCAACTTGCTGGGGGCGGCTGGATGCAGCTGGGGGACGTTCAATGTACAGTTACCTGGGATTAGATGAATATCGGCCGCCTGTCGTGGTGGCGCAGGTACCTTAGTTGGTAGTTAGGAGCGGGCTGCCCGCTGCTGGTCCGGGCGATTGATTCACTGTGGAATGGATGGTGCCTTCTGTGGCCGTTCTGTTTGCGGTGCAGTAAGGCGCTGGTCGAGCCGATGCGGTCGGCGGTACCAAGGGGCTTGGGGGCGTCACCAGCCGCTAAAGCAAAACCTTCGTAACCTGAACCTTTCTTCTGCTTCTGGGGAAAACCTCGTGCCTCTTTCTCCTCTCCTCTACCCAGCACCATCCAACTCTCTCCATCACTTGGCCTCTCCTTCATCGACGCCCGCATCTGTCGATTCCCACCCGGTCACTGTCGACATATTCCTCCCTCCTGCCTGTTGCTCCCGCAGAGGACAGCTGACGGGCCAACCTTGTTTTCTTCCCTTCTCGAGCATAGCTCTCACAACTTCCACACCCAAATCCCCCATGTCCGACGTGACCTCACGGCCGTCCGCCTCGCGCGGCAGAGGCTCAGGCCGCGGTGGTAGAGGAGGATTCGCCGGTCGAGGCGGCCGCAGAACCAATGGCGACAAGCTCGACTCCAAGGCCGACGAGTCCCTGGATGCGTCCAACGACGAGGGCGACTTTGGCGAGCTCCGGAAGCAATATGGTGACAAGACGTCGGTAATTCGCGAGATGTTCCCCGACTGGTCCGAGGCAGATGTCCTTTTCGCTCTGCAGGAGACCGACGGCGACCAGAACGAGGCTGTCACCCGCATCGCTGAGGGTACGTGTCGCCTTTTTTCCCTGCATACGACGCCGCAGTCTGCCACGCTGTTTCTCCTGGCAGATGGCAAATGCGCACACGCTACACCATGCACACTATCTAGCTAGCCGCCTTTCCACCGTTTGCGTTGCGCTCTCTTGTTGCCTTGTCCATCCGCTAACATGGTTTTTTTCCAGGCTCCATCTCTCAATGGGGCGAAGTTTCCAAGCCCAAGAAGGCGTCTCGCGTAAAGACCAAGGACCAGAATCCTGCGCCCTCGAACACCGATGCAGCATCTTCCGGCCCACGAGTCACTCGTGGTGGCCGCGCCGTCTCAGAAGGAGGCCGAGGCCGAGGTCGAGCCACAGAGCGAGGAGGTCGCAGTGCTCGCGGTCGGTCTGCTGCTGCTGCTCCCCCCACCAATGGCGCACGAAACAAAGAAAACCAGCAATTGTCTGTCCCTACCGAGGAGTCATCTGCCTGGGGCAATGGAAAGCCCAAGATCGACGACACCGAGGATAAGGAAGTTCTTGCCGAGCAGACCGCTCCCATCGCCGCCGCTCCTATTACCGCCGCCCCTACTGAAGCCCCCAAGGCTGCTGCTCCCGCAGTCAAGACATGGGCGAGCATGCTCCGACAGTCGGCTGTTCCAAAGGCTGCTCCCCCTAAGCCCAAGGAGGCCCCCGACCCCAAGGCTCCCGAGCCTGTTGAACCTGAATCCCCCCCCGAAGCTGTCGAACTCGAGATCGAAGTTGAGCCTGTTGCTGCAGAGCCCGAGACAGAACGCACCCCCGTCGCCGAACACGTCACTCCTGTCGCGACCCCCATGATTGAACACGAAGTTGTTCTTCAACCTTCCAAGGACGAACTCACTGAGACAAATCTTGAACAGGTTGTTGACGACTCCCAGCCGCCACCCACAGGAACCGCCGCAAGCACTGCTGCTGACTCTTGGGATCCACGACAGACTCCCGGCAGCCTCACTGCCACTCCTATCTCTGCTGCCCAGCAACAGCACTTCACCCAGCGACCTGATGCCAGCGGGTTCGCTACCTCGGCAGCCAAGGCCACCGCTGAACGAGCTACCCGAGCCCCGACCCACCATCATCACCAGCGCCGAGTTCTTGATCAGGAGGAGGCAGTGCGCATGCCCGGCAACCGTGAGGTTGATCGGGCGGCCGTTCAGTTTGGTGCTTTCAGCCTGAACGGAGGTGAAGAGGACATTGACGGAGACCGTGAGGAACCTGAGACCCGAGCTCAGCCCCCCGCCGACTCTCCCGTGGCCCATCCTCGCACATCGCTCCCCCCTGCTACTCAACCCCCTGTACCTGAAGCTTTCCCGCAGAAGCCCATCACGGCCCCCATCACGGCCTCCATCCCTCCGATTGCAGCCCCAGCCGGTAAGCCTCACCACTGTCCTATTGTGCATAAATGATTGTGTTAATAGTTCTGCAGCTGCCCCGACTCCCGCTTCTCAGGCATCTGCCCCTGCTCAGCCTGCCATTCCCAACCCCCAGCAGTTCGGCCGATTCGGTCAGGCTGGCGCTCAGGACGTTGCTGCCGCTCCTCAGAAGCCTCTAGACCCCTTCACTCAACAGAACACAGCCTCTTCGCAGCCTCCCTTCGATAACTTCTCGAGCCAGACCTCTCAGCAGCCTGCGGGTGCTTTCAGCTCTGCCCCGAGCGACTATGCCTCCTACTACACCGCGAACCAACCCGACAGAAACCCTTATAACTATTACGGCCAGCAGTTCGGCCAGCAGCAGGGAGCCCAGGGCCAGCAGGAAGCTGCGCCTGCCCAGCGACCTTTCGGCGGCTATGGAGCTTCGCAGGCGGATAACCTCAGCCAGTACCCCCAGAGCGGTGCTCTACATAACCAGCCCCGATTTGGCGGAAACGTAAACGACGCCCAGAACAGCGGTAACAGCACTCCCAACCCCACCGTCCAGGCTCAGCAGCAGCAGCCTCCTACCCAGCAGCCAGGCCAGCAGCCTGCCCAGCCAGGTCAGCAACCAGGCCAGCAACAGCTCGCCCAAGGCTCGCAGCCTCAGTCCCATGGCCAGCAATACCCGGGATACAACCACCCTTACTACAGCCACCCTTACTACCACCAGTACTACTCCGGATACGGTCAGGGAGGTTTTGGTCCATATGGAAAGGGTGGCGCTATGTACGGGCAGCCTTATGGAGTCTCGCCCAACGCCCCTTACGACCACACTTCGTCCCCTGCTAGCTTTGCTCAGTCTTCTCTTCACAGAGAGAGCGGTCTTGGCTCTGGCCTTGCCGAGTATGGTCGCGCCACCACGAGCCAGGCTGCTACCCAGCCCGGACTGGGTGGCAGCAGCTTTGGCAGCGTTCACGACAGCTTTGCTCGTGGCGCTTCCTCTTTCCAGTCGCAGGGCCAGTCTTTCAACAGCCAGACGCAGCCCAGCGTGGCTGGTTCGGCCGATGAGCTGAAGCCCTTTGGCGAGCCCAAGGCAACCTCTGGTCCCTCGCCCTCTATGGGCGGAGCTCGACCCGGCTCGGCCACCAACGTCCCCGCGGTTCAGAGCGGCCTTCCCCCTCCTCAAAATTCCCAGATGGGTGGTTATGGTGGTTACCCCAGCCATCTTCAGGGCCACGGCCTTCACGGCAGCAACGCCTACGGTATGGGCGGTAACGCGGGCGCCAGCCAGCACGGCAACAGCCCCTACGGCTCGTATGGCCAGGGCTTCGGCGGCAGCGGCGGCTACTATGGCGGCAACCAACAGCAGCAACAGCAGCAGCAGCAACAGCAGCAGCAGCGTGGCGGCTGGGGCGGCAACTACCACTAGTCTGGTAGTATCAGGGGCGTAAGTGTGCCGCGGCGAGGCCGCGAAAGAAAGCCCCAGGGTGTAAGACGACAGCTTGAGGACCCGGAGGACGCGCATGCGGGAACCGGGACTCGGATGACGACACGCCTACGGAGAAGAGTTGACTCAAGACGGGAGGGAACATAATCAGCATGAGACGCGTTACGGTTCGCAGGGGAAACGCGGACATTTTTCTTATCTCTCCTCAATGTGTCTACGTGTACGATTGTTTCTTTTTTCGAGAATCACCTAAAACGAATCAGGGTGGCATTGGCAATGGAAAGGGCGAAGGCTCGTCTCTCTGTATGTTGCCTTGGTTGCCGGACCGACGGGATTGCGTGTCGTTTCCACGCGTTGCTTGGTTGATTTTGGTCGTTTTTCGGGGGGGTTGCAACGGCGGGAACTGTTAATTGGAGGGCACTTGCGGACAGGCTTGGGGAGTGGACGCTATCCTTTGCGACATTGTATTGTTTGGGGTGAGGCGGGACGAGGGACCAGGGACGATGGAACGAGGATGGATGGACTGGACCAGGTGAATTGGCAGGATAGGGAATTCGCCAGGCAGGTACAAACGAAAGGGATTGAGATTGAGTAGCCTAAACGAGGGCTCGACATCCAATGAATGAAAAAATATTGGAGAGGAAGTATGAAGTTGAAGTGTAATGTGTAAATGCCGTCGTCAGATAGATGTGAGCGAGTTGAGGTTTAGTATGATGTGAGCAAGATGGAAGAAACTAATGGCGTCAACGAGGCATGAACCGACAGATACTTGAACTACATTTCTCTCACTCAGAAACCTTTGACACTGCATGTGGTTTTGGGCCGTAGACGGCTTACATGCTGGTCCTGGTGAGAATGTGAGAATGTGACCCCTCTCGTCAAAGATTTCGGAAGCCGAACCCGGCTCTTCTTAGACCGTCCGGCTCCTCCACTCTTCTCCCTCCACTCCTCCACTCCTCCACTCCTTCACTGTCCAACCCCGGTCTCTTTCGCCCTCCTCCCTCCCTCCCCCGTCTTCGGGATACGTATCTGGGCGACGAATCCGAGTAGTTGTTACTGCGAGGGAGTGATGACTCGGCCCAAAGACTTGCCCAAAAGTACACTGTAGCACTGCACATTCGTCGATCTACGCATTGCGGAGTCATCCATTATCAGTCACTCTGCAAGATGGACTCCGAATCCGCCATTTCGCCTCGTCAAGACTGAAGAGCATGTCGTTCGTTGGCCCCACCATGCTGCCAAGAAGGGTTGCAGCATTATGTCCGCCATTTCCCCCGGGATCGGTCTTGGCCTGCTCGTGCGTCGTTGGGTGTGTATATATGTCGTGCCGATCCCCAGTTCCCTGTTGCGGTCACTGTTCTCCCCCACGATGGTGTTTAGAGAAGACGAGACACAGAGCCAGAGAGGTGGTTCTTGAGTCTCGTGAACTCCGACCAGTTGACAATCGAGTGACCTGCTCCCGGTTGTGTGCCCTTATTTCTGCTGTTGTCGCTGTTGCTCCTGCTCCTCATCTTGCTACCGCTACTATGGCATCCGGTGAGAAACCCGAGGCCTCATCCGTCTCCCTAGAAGGCGTCGATGCTACTTCTACGTCCTTTTCTGCTTCCATTGTCGGATGGGACGAGAAAGCCCCCGGAATTGGTTCCATCACGCCTGCTTTTGTCGCGGTCGGGGACCCGGAAAAGTCGACTTCGGCGCCGGGCCTAAGCCCTAACTTCGATGCTCGGGACCGTTCCGGTGATGACGGGGATGGGGACGACGACGACGACGACGACGACGAAGATAACGGATCCATTGAGTCCAAGGACGAACTAACCCTCTCCAAAGGGCGCTGCATCGCGCTGGTTGCTACTGTGACGGGCGCCTCGTTCCTCAACGTAAGTCCAGTCCCGTTCCTCTGTCTCTGACCACCTCTTATGAGTGTATCAGACCCTCTCTGGCCAGAGCGTGGTCATCATCCTGCCTCACATCGGCCGCGATCTCGACATCCCCGACACCCGTCAGCAATGGATCGTGTCCTCCTACATCCTAACCTTCGGCTGCTTCTTGCTCCTGTGGGGCCGCATCGCCGACATCTACGGCAAGCGCCTCATCTTCATTCTCGGCTCCATCTGGGTCACCATCTGCTGCGCCGTGAATCCGTTCTTGCCTTCGGAAATCCCGTTTGATTTGTTCCGCGGCCTGCACGGTCTTGTGAGTCTTGTCTTCTATGCAAAAGAACTCACCCTGAGAGAGGACCGTCTGGCTGACCGAGTACGTGTCGTTTCTCTCAACTCTAGGGAGCCGCTGCCAATGTTCCGACCGCTATTGGAATCCTGGGCACTACATTCCCGCCTGGAAGGGCCAAGAACTATGCTTTCAGTGCGTATGGTATGTAGTGTAACCCTTGAACGCGGTGAGCCAACGTGAAGCTGCGATGTATAACTAACCCACAACCCAGCTGCCGGCTCACCCTTGGGCAGTGTCTTTGGCAACCTCGTCTCCGGCCTCATCGCCGAATGGGCCAGCTGGAAATGGGTCTTTGGTGCTCTCGCCATCATGGCCGGCGTCATCTCCGTGGCCGGCATCATGTTCATCCCGATCCCTCCGACGCCGACGGTCGCCGCCCACGGAAGCCTGAGATCCAAGACAGCCACCGTCGACTGGATCGGCGCCTCACTCATCACTGTCGGTCTGCTGGCCCTCATGTTTGCCCTGACCGAAGGCAACGTCGTGGGCTGGACCACCCCCTGGGTCCCCGTCCTGATTGTCGTCTCCCTCCTCATCGTTGTCGCCTTTGGCTTCTGGCAGCACTATCTCGAGACAAAGACCGCCCGCCCACCTCTCGTCAAGGTCTCTGTCTTCCAGAAGTGGCGCTTCAGCGCTGTCATGGCTATCATGGGCCTCTTCTTCGGCTCCTTCAACAACTTCCTCATCTACGCCACCTACTACTTTCAGGACTTCCAGGGCCTGTCCCCCCTGCAGACCATGATTCGCTTCATCCCCACGGGAGTTAGCGGCGTCATCATCGCCTTCATCGTCGCCAACCTGCTCGACCGCATCCCAACCTTCTTCATCCTCGCCAGCGGCCACGTCTGCGTCAGCATTGCCACGCTGCTCTACGCCGTGCCCATCCCGCCCACCACGTCCTACTTCGCCTGGGGCCTGCCCGCCATGATCCTGTCCGTCATCGGCGCCGACACCGCCTGGCCGTGCCTGACGCTCTTCACGTCTCACTCGCTGCCGCAGGAAGACCAGGCCGTCGGAGGCGCTCTGATCAACGCCATGGGCATGTTTGGCCGTGCCATTGCCCTCGCCATCGCCACCGCCGTGCAGTCCTCGACCATGGCCTCCGCCCGAGGCGTCAGCGTCCAGGATGTCGGGCCCGTCGAGCCCTGGGATGGACCGTCGCTCAAGGGACTTCGTGCCGCCGGCTGGGCAAACTTTGGCATTGCCATGCTCGCCTTGATTCTGGTGGTGGTGACGTTCTGGAGCATGGAGGTTATTGGCAGGAAGCCTGTTCGGCCTGATCGGGCAGATGGGATGATGAACAGCGAGATTGTCGACGTAGAGAGGCGGTGATTGACGACATGGTTGTGATATGAAGAAGGTGGAGATAAAACGGTGCTTGAGAAGAGGTGCTGGTTGTAGAAGTTTGCAGTGGACTTGAAAGATAAAATACCCTGATATACTGGTGAGTGGTCAGAGCCAGTTCGTTCTGTTCAGGCCATCTAGAGATCATTCTATGAATCATAGAAAAAAGTCCAGAGTGCGCACTACCATTTTGAGTGGCTACAGCCTCCCTTTTATCTCCATGCTCCCTTTCTGAGCTCCAATCCGTCTCGCTGCCTCCCCGTCGGGCCCTAATTTTCACCGGCGGCCCCGTCGAGTCCCACTGTCCCGGCCGCGAATTGCCCCGAGAAGTGGATACCGTCCCAGGGAGCTCGTCCGCCCTTCGGCCGAACTCCCAACGTCTTATAAGTTCGCTTCTCTAATAATCAAAGTCGAAAACTCGTTCGAACACTGCAAGACATTGTCTCTTTATCATGGATCCTAAAACCGATATCGTCCTCCTGGGCGCCACGGGGTACACGGGCCGTCTGTGTGCGGCCTACATGGCCAAGGCCCTCCCCGAGACTGTGACGTGGGCTCTCGCGGGCCGGAGCGAGGCCAAGCTTAAGACTTTGGCTGGGGAACTCGAGTATGAGGGAGCCGCAAGATGTATGTTATGAGTGCCGACGTGGCGGTGTCGCTAACTGTTCCCAAGGCAGCGTCTACGCCCTCGACCTCACCTCCGACACTGCCATCGCGGAACTCGCAAAGTCCGCACGGGTCATCGTCAATGTCATCGGGCCGTATGCGACATCGTGCGGATCGGCCGTGATCAAAGCTTGTGCTGAGAACGGGACCGACTATGTTGACTGGTACGTCGCCCTAGATCTACTGTAGGCAACGTTTGCTCACACCATGCGCAGTAGTGGCGAGATGCCCTGGCTGCAGGACATGATCAACCAATACGACCAAGTCGCACAAGCCTCCGGCGCAAAGGTGAACCCCTATCTGCCCAAATCGACATCTTCCAGCTATCTCACCAGTCTAGATCATCGTCACAGCCGGCTGGGGCGCCGTCCCCGCCGACCTCTCAACCTACCTTGCCGTACAACACATCCGCAAGACTTTCGCGCAGCCCACCCGCGAAGTCCTCGTCTCCCTCGACGACGTCCAGGGCGGCTTCAGCGGCGGCAGCATCAACTCGCTGTGCGACCTCGTGGGGCTGTACGGCGCGAGGCGCATCGCCGCGGCCTCGGCCCCGTTCCGCCTGGCCCCAGTCCCGCCCGCCGAGATCTCCTCACGCGGCGTCCTCCCCGGCCCGAACATCTTCGGCGTGCGCGACGCGTCCGTCGCTAGCACGCAGGCCGAGATCGAGACGGGCATCGTTGGCCGGAGCTGGGGTCTGTACGCCGGCGTGGCGCATGGCTCGCAGCGGCCGGACAGTTACGGGCAGAACTTCTACTTCTCGTCGCGCATGCGCTTCTCCAGCCGCCTCGCGGCTTGGGCATTCCATCTTGGCTACCTCCTCTTGACCGCGGCCCTGACGCATAGCCGGCTGCTGCGCACTCTCGTCAGCAAGCGGCTCTTCCCTGCGGGGACGGGCCCGTCGGCTGAGACGCGAGAGGGAAACCACTTCAACTACCGGACAGTAGCCATCGCCGACACACCTGACGATGCGCCGGCGCGACGTGTCGAGGTAGACTTCGTATACAACGGTGACCCGTATGTCTTCACGGGCGTGTCGCTGACCGAGGCCGCTCTGTTGTTGCTCGAAGGGGGCACACCGGCACATGAGTTCGGAGGAGGCATCTTGACGCCGGCGCTGCTTGGGGAGAAGTTTGTGGAGAGATTAACACGGCCTGGACCAGGTGTGAGGGTTGATGTCAAGACGATAGAGAGCTTAGCCTGAACGTTTGCGTGTATATATACCTAGATTAAGGGCTTCTATAGTGTGTCAACATATCTAAAAATAGCTGTACAGCTTGAGTGAGGCCTTGGACCAAAAACAACCGGCACTCGTTGTCTAACGGGTATCATAAGATTCACAACCAGAAAAACATCCCAAGCGCCGACAACCAAAAAAGGGATCTATTTTACCTCCCGCGCGCCTCCTCTATTTCAATCTGGAGATCCGGGTCATCCTCCTCGTCCGCGGCTTCGTCACGGCACAGCCGCTGAAGCCGTTCCCGCATGGCGGGATCCTGCTCTAGCTCCTGCCAGAGTTCCACGTCCCATTCCTCGATGTTATCGCCGACCCTGCTCTGCTTCCATGGCGGCCACTTCCAGAGACCAGCCATGAGGAGCTGGCGCTTAGCAGCCTTCACCACTATCTCCATCAGGCCCAGGAGCCCGAGGGCGATGAAGACCGTCGACCACCAGACAGCGTCAGCGCCGTACAACGTCGTAAAGCTATCGCGGATGGCGTAGGGACCGGAGGCCGCACCAGCGTAGGCGGCATCGAGGAAACAGAGCCAAGCAAACCAACCCCAAGTAGTAAGGAAAAATGAAAACATAACGATGGTAGTCTTGTAGTGTGTTTCAAAAATACTGCGACCGTTAGCAAAAGGATACAATGTAGAAAAGGGGGGATACACTTACAAGAGCTTCCAGTTGATCCAAAGGACGCCAACTGTGAACGTCAATGTACCCAAAGCATATAAGCCCGCGTCTTTTGCGGCCGGCGAGATCCATGCGTAACCCGCCCAAATTGCATACCAACAGACAACGCCTTGGATTGCCCCGAGAAGCATCCACCTAGCAAACTTCCACATGTTTAAGCCCATGTTCCGCTGGCCGTAAACGTAGAGCTCGGGCACAGCCAAAAGCGTTTCCGCCCTCAAATCCTGCTCCCAAATTCCCATGCAAATGACACAAAGACTGGTAAAAAGAGTGTTGAAGACGGTCAAACTCGTGGCCTCGTATAAAGATGTGCCACTATACCCGGTGTATCTCTGATACTGAGCCGTGGGAAGATAGAAGAACATTTCTTTCCAAAAGGTGCAAAGAATGAACTTGGCAGTGCGGACATAGTTCCACCGTCCATGAACAAGCAATAAGCGCTGCAAAAATCGAAACTGGGCAATAGAGTAGTCTGCTACACGGGCGGCTTGCAGACCTTCTTTGCCCGAGATGCCGACTCCGACGTGACTGGCTGAGATCATGGCCAAGTCATTCGCACCGTCGCCGATAGCCAGTGTAAGACCTCGTCGCTTTTTACCGTGGAGACCCTTGAGCTGAGACCTGACAGCCTGGACAAGGAGAGCCTTTTGCGCAGGAGAGGCTCGGCAACAAATGACCGAGTCAACCTGCAGCATCACATTGTAGAACTGGGCTGAAAGCTCAGACGACTTCTCGACAGTGGCAAGCGTTTGGCCATCAATGACTACTACGCTGTGGATGGAGCCGGCCTGAAGGTCTTCCGTCAGTGCGATCAGCTGTGAGTCAAGAGAACCCTTGGCAACGTCGAGAATGTACAGATCAGAGCCCGGCTTGCAAAGGCGAGCCGAGTGCGCAATGTTGATGGCTGTTTCCCGCTTGTCGCCAGTGAGCATCCAGATTTTGATGTTGGCCCTGCGTAGTCTCTCAATGGTCTCGGGGACTCCTTTCTGAAGCTTGTCCTCGATGGCGGTGGCGCCAACGAGATCAAGGGCTTGTTCAATCTGGTCTCCAGCAGCTTCAATGAGTTCCTGACGATTGACCAGACTGGTCGTGGCACTGTCCCAGACCTTCTTCCATGATTGATATTCCTGCTCCGTGACGAACTTCTGCGCAAACAGCAGCGTCCGCAGACCTTCAGTAGCAAAGTCGTCCAGATGCTTGAAGCACTTCGTGAAGACTGCCGAATCATCGTAGATGGCTGGGTCGTCCAGAAATTCGAAATGGTCGGGGACAGGTGCTTGATAGTGTATCGGAGTGTGCAGGAACTGGCTTCGGTTAGGGGCATCAATCGAAACGCCTCTAGTAGTAATGGAGAGACGAGGTTTTTCTTCAGACCGACGCACAAGCCGGCTGAACTCGAATGATTTGCTCCGGTCTGCCTTGGGGCGTCTGCTGGGGCTTCGATCCTTTGTAACCGTAGGGTTCCGGCGAACTGTCAAAGAAGGTCTTCCACCAAAGCTGTTGCGCGGCTCCTGCTGCTCGCTGCGGCGATAGAGCTCGCGCTCCAAATCTGCACTCTTTCGTACTTCTGTCGCCTTCTGCTTGGCAAGTGTCGACATCTTCAGGCGTGGAAGAATAGCCGAGTCAGCGCCCTTGCAAATGATGGAAATTCGGCCGTCAGGATAGCGAACGACAATAGACATCCTCTTTCGTACACTGCTGAACTCAATGACATCCAGAACCTGATAGTTTTGCTCCTCTTCTCGGCCATCTGGGTGCTTGATCTGTAACGTTATTGTCTGGGTAGTGCGGTTGATAACGAGGAAGCCCAGTTCTTGGGCCGCTCTCACGAGAGCAAGCTCATCCGGGGACGAGGCTTGAAACTCCACTCCGCCATCCTCCTTGTGCTCGGGTAAGCAAGTGTGGCACAGTGCCATGGCTAAGATGTACTGCTTAGCCTTTCGGGAGAAGGCTGAATTCGGTCGTAGACGGATGTACTCGATTAGGTCGTTGGTTGTAACGTCAGGCTGGACATGATCTGGCCGTCCAGTCGAACGCCATTGCGACGATGATCTGCGGCCTGCCATTGACGGTCGAGGCGACATGGATGGTGACATGGAAGGTCTCGAAGGTGACATTGAAGGCCGAGTAGGTGAGGCAAGCGTCATGCCATTCACGTGTTTAGGTTGGTCCTCCGGGATAACCACCGTAATAGCTTCAGCATTGTACACGGATGTTGTGCTGCTGGACCCTTCCTCTCCCAGCTTAATAGCCTCGATCTCATTGGTCTCCTTTTGCTCGAGGTCCATTTCGTGAAGCCAAACTGTTCCGGCAACACTGATTTTGCGAAACTTCATGACGTTGTCCGTCAGAGTTCCAGTCTTATCCGAAAACACATAGCCGACCTGGCCCAGATTCTCGAGAATGGTGTTTGTGTTGCAACGAGCAGGGGTGTCCGATTCTTCGTCGTACATATCCACATCCGAGTTCAGCATCAGGAGCTGACCGATCTTAACAATTTCCAGACTGATGTACAAGGCCAGCGGGATGACATTGTTGAACATGATGATGAAGGCAATGATGATCTGGTAGAACGGAACCGTAGCTTGGTTCAGGTACCAGGAGTGCTTCTCCGTCTTCTTCGACCACCTGACATATCCCATTGACACTCCAACCGACAGGATAATGACGTAAACGGCGAGGGTGATGACAATTCTGTTGACAATCCGCTCTAGGGCCGGTTTTTTGGCTTTGGGGTGCTTGTTCGCGTTCATACGGATCTTGCACTCTTCGCCAGTGTTAATGACGATGCCGTAAGCGGAAGTGGTGTTGCGAAGCACGCTGCCTCTGTAGATAATTTCGTTCAGTGTCAATGGGACTGTCTTCTCATCCACAGTGACGCGGCCGTCGAAGTTGAAGAGGTCAGGGTTCGGGTCCTCGACAGCAAATTGGGCGCCGCACTTGGCCACGCCTTCAATGGTGTTACAGCCCTCGAGAACATGTGTAACCTGCTTAGCCTTGAGATTGGTCTCGCCATCAAGGGCCATGGTTTCGATATATGCCAGGCCATTCTCTCCATCGCTGTGTAGCAGCACCATATCGGCAGGAACGGGCTCATCACGAGTTAGCCTGACGACATGACCAACCTTGATATCTCGCCATCGGATAGGAACCCATCGGGTGCCCTGAAACTCGTCGTTGGGGAAAGGTCGGGGTTCGGATGTAGAATTGATGACGAACGGGTTGTATCGCCTCCATATACTATTGGTCCGAATCTTGCCGGTATATTTGTCTTCCTGGCCGAGGACTGTCGCAAAGTAGGCATTCTCGACCTCGTCGAGTCGATGTCGTCGATAATCGTCATAACCCTCCTTGCAAATGGTTAAGAGGACAAAGAACAAGAGAGGCAAGATGGTGGTGTATGATCCAGTGGTAGATAGGCCCGGTACCTAGTTGGGAGAGTGAGCATTAATGTCGAGAAGGCGATTGCGGTTCAAGAGGGTGTAATTGGGCGCATACCATCTGCGGAATACCGACGCAAAGGAAGTAGAAGTTTCCCACGCGTGAGAACTGGAAGAACAGTTGTTTCGGGACGAAGTCCCATATTGTGTACCGGGAGGTTCGGATAGTGTTGGAGATGTATGAGACACCGCGGCGGGCGTCAACGAGCGGCTGGTCATGTTGGACCTCGAGAGGGATATGGCGGCCACTGGTGGAGGTGACGATGTGCTTGCGGTGGAAGATCACATCGACGACGGTCTTTTGGTAGACTGAGGCGACGGCATCCTTGAGGCGATTGGCCTTTGGCGCAGAGGAACCAGCAGCCACGTTGCCCAACTGAGTGTGGCGGCGAGCCCTGTCCGTCGCGGCATGCCCTGGGCTCTTCTCCTGGTCGGAGCGGCCTGGCAGCATAGCCATGGCGATGGCGCGCTGGACGGGATGGACGGACAATGGACTCGAGCGAGCGACTCTAGGGCGGGACCTGGTCGGCGGCCATGTATTCGTGATCTAGAGAGGGTATCGAAACGAGCGGCTGAGTGAACGACAGACTATTCACCTCGGGGCGATGAGGCTTGCGGGAGCGAACGAATGGCCAGCTGAGACCGAGACTGAGAGGAGCTGAACTGAACTGAACTGAACTGAACTGAACTGAACTGAGCTGAGCGCGGATTGTGTCGTGTCGGGCCGTGTGGGCATAGTCTAGGCGTGGACACGGATGTGGCGGGCGTGGCGTGGTCTGGCCGCTGGGAATCCGGGTCCCGGTTCGTCCGAGGGGGAGTACGTACTACGCATCTATTATCGCCAAGTAACATCCAAGTCAAGCGGCTGATTGTCACATTAAAGGAGAGCCCGGGGAGTGTAGTCAGCCAAGCAAGACTACGAAGTGCTGCGTAATTAATTGATGGAGACTGTCGTGGTGCGTCTTCGTCCTGGGTCACTCAGACAAGTCTCGGGGCTTCCGTTACCGAGCCTGGATGGATGGATGGATGGATGCTGGCGATTTGGTGAGCGAGAGTGCTCAAGAGAGAGAGCGAGAGTGGTTGTGGGGGCATGGACTGTGGCTTGTTGGCATCCAGCACCCCTGATCCAGTCCATTGCCCAGTCCAACTTTCTTTCTTCCTATCCAAGATTAGATCACGCACCATTCTCGACCACCACGTCAGCGGAAATAACTTTACTACTGTAAGTTACAATCCGTCTGTGCTTCATATCGGTCCATTGGCCGGTAGCCTGACGACTCCCGTACGGAGCATCAAGCACCATCCCCGCAGACACAACATGCACAGGGGCATGTTCGTACATGGACATTCGCAAAGACAGCCGACTTTGCGAGGGCCTTCTACTGTACAGGGCAATTCGCCATGTACCTAATCCCAGGTTCCCAGGTGGGGAACGAAAAAAGTGACGGAAGGGTTGCGTTGCATTTACACTCGCACTTGCACGAATCCCGGGGCCCTGGCGTCCGGTTGAACATCCATCATCGCAATCCATGGAATCATGGATTGTCCCAAATCGCCCAAATGCACCATTCCATCATCCATGCTACCTACCTGCATACACACACACACCAGGGTGCGCCCCCTGAAGGGAACTAAAAGCGCCCACTCACCACCACTCCCTGGCCAAATGTGGGCTGCCCAGACTTGTCTTGCGCCAACTTCTGGTCGTGCGGACCTGCGATGCAATCAGATCACCACCGGTTAACCCGGGGCTTCCTCCAAAGAGAGACAAGAGTTCCTCGGGAAGGCTGTGTAATAAGCGGGGTGGGTTTTCTCGCTTCCACAGTAGTGTACTCGGTGGTGAGATTGTCCCCAACGGATGCACCCCATTACATTCCCAGATCATCTTGACTTGGAACAGGCAATGATTCCTAGCCTTAATCTTGTCCCTTGAGGAGGCACGGCATATGTGGTCCGGCAGTATTTATACGTAGTCGACTGACAATACTACGTAAGTAGTACATAGGCCCACCAACTCCACTGCAGGCAGTGACTTATACGACGCTGAGTCCTGGACCTACGGTAGATATTCGAATTGAGGATCAAGTACTTTGAAGGCCCCGGCGCCGTCATGGACAATGAATAAATGGATCCTCCGAATATAGACACTCCGAGTTCCTTGAACCTTCTAGACGTTTCCGTCGGCGCCAGGGGGGGGAAGGGACCCGTGGCAGCGTTTTATTTGCTTCTTTCGCGGGAGCTTAATTAACGTCTAATGGTGCCGCGAAGCCAGGCCATTCCCCGGACTTCAAAAGAACGGGGGGGCGGGAAGAACAAAACGAAAAGAAAAACAGCTTGCAAAACAGGGCTTAAATCACATCGTCATAGCTTCTTATACTATTAACTTATGTTAGATATGTGATACGTTACCTTCTGCCGGTGTTACTTACCTTGATTCGACACCAGACGAAAGAGACGGCGAACCAACATTGGTCGAAACACCAAAGACATAAGTAGCGTATTCTTATTAGATGGATGTCATTACAGTCATAGCTCGTACAGTACAATTACTGATTAGATATTGGATGCCCCCTTCTTCTACCCAAAAGTTTATCCTCCGCCCATGCCCTTGCTCCTTTTTTTTTCCCTCTCACCACCACGACCCCATCCCAGATGTCCCCTGCGCTCGGGGCGGAATGGGTTCCTCATACTCCGTAAGCCTCTTTTGGGATAGTTAGCCACCGCAACTCTCGCTCTTTTCGGCGACGTGCCTTGCCAGAACCTCTCTCTTGCACCCTTTTTTGTTAGTGTGTGTGCGTGACCCGGTGCTTGGTGCGGGTCGTGCTGTGTGATCGATATGCGCAATGGATGGTGTACATGGCGTGCATGGTATGTACAAAAGTGTGTGTGTATGTGGATGGCTGTTGGTTTGCGATGATGATGATGATGATGATGATGACGATGATACAGGCGGGGCCAGTCTGTGTGAGTGTGAGCGGGTGGTGGGTGGGTAGGTAGGTAAGTGTGAGTACAGTATGTGTATGCCGTGTGAGTGTGATGCTTCGTGTTAGCGTAGGTGCGGATGTGTGTGTGTGCGTGTGTGTACTGGATTTGTACATCCGCGGCCGCCCAAACTTGTTTGTCTTTTGCTGGTTGATGGGTTTCCCCAAGATTGAGAAAAGATCAGAAATTCAATCAAAACCCTTCCAGAATCTCTGATCAGTACACTCCGTGATGCTCAAAGATGGGCCGGATGGCCTCCCTCTCCAGCCCCATCTCCAACGCCAGCTGCAGCTGGATCCGCGCCCGTTGCGGGTTCAGGAAGCCGGCGCCGATGCCCTCGAGCCCGTTGCTGCTCGCGAACCCCCAGGCCGGCCGGCGGCTCACGACGACGGGGATGTCAGCGTCCTGCAGGGCGCGCCGGATCTCGTCGGAGCCCGCCTCGGTCCAGTAGCCCGCGCCCAGCCCCGCGAGCACCACGCCCTTGGCACCCAGGTCGATGGCCGCCTGGAACAGCCCGACGTTGAGCTCCTGGTGCGCGTACAGCACGTCGACCTGCGGCAGCTTGGCCTCGTCGTCGCCGCCGCCGCCTCCTCGCCAGCGCCGGACGCCTCGCACGTCGAAGTGGTGATGCCCCAGCGGCCGCGACGGCGGGTAGTAGAAGACGGGCTGGATGTTGTTGACGAAGCCGCCCAGGAACCCCCCGTCGGCCGACTGGAAGGCGTCGAGCTGGTTCGCGTTGGACTTGGACATGAAGCGCGCCGACCCGATGCGGTCGTTTAGCACGATCAGCACTCCCCGGCCTCGGGCACCCTCGCTGCCCGCCAGGGTGGCCGACGACAGCAGGTTCATGGGCCCGTCGGCGCTAATGGCCGTGGCCGGACGCATCGAGCCCGTCACCACGACGGGCTTGTCGCTGGCGATGGTCAGGTCCAGGAAGAAGGCCGACTCCTCCAGCGTGTCGGTGCCGTGCGTCACCACGGCGCCCTGCGTGTAGGGGCTGTCGAGGTCGTCCTGGATCTGCTGGCTGAGGGCCAGCAGCGTGCTGGAGTTCATGTTGGTGCTGTCCGTGTTGGCCACCTGCACGCCGCGGACGTTGGAGACGTTGCACAGCTGCGGCACGGCGTCGATGAGGGCCTGGATGCCGAGCGCGCCCGCCTGGTAGCCCGTGGTCTGGTCGGCCGACGACGCGGAGCCGGCGATGGTGCCGCCGGTGGCATAGATGGTGACGTTGGGCAGGCTGGCGTTGAAGCAGTTGAACTCGCCGACGTCCCGGTGGCGGTGGTGTTGATCCTGCGGTTGGTGTTGTTGGTTCTGGTGCTGATTCTGCATCTGGCTCTGGCCACTGTGCAGCTCTGGCACGGGAGAGCCCCAGACCGAGGCGGCCCACGCGCCAAAGGGCAGCAGGGCGCTTGAGGGAGCCAACATGGCCACCATGAGACGCCACAGGTAGGCGGTCCACGCCGTGGTTGATGAAGACATGGCGATTGATACATGTAAGTCCGATGACACCTCGACCGAACTGGATCATCGACCGCACGTAGCAATCAATCAAGCAAAGCAGAGCAAGCAATATATAAAATAGACATACAATATTGGATTGGATGACGTCCCCCGGAGATGTGGCCAGGAACCGGCGGCCAGGCGGGCGGCCGAGGATCCCTTTTAAAGACTCGGCATCGCGGCCATCCCATTCTCCTTCGCAAAAGTCGCAAGCCCCAAAGTCCCTTGCAAGTCCTCCAGGCAAGATGGATCCGGGATCCCACCGTTCGGGTCTTTCTCCTGGCTGCGTCGGTACGCAATCGTCGAGATTCGGTTTATAATTAGTCAAAGCACGGTGCACCGGCCCGGCATGCTAGTTGCGACTACGGCTTCACAAGACAGTCACGGCCGGAACCTATCTTACGACCCTGGCCCATCGTCTGACAAGGTTGGTTGCAATATTGGCCTCGTTCTTGTCTGTTCGACAGTTCCGCGGCCCGTCTGAGCTTTTCTCTCTCAAGCGCAACGCCGACCCATGCCATGCCATGCCATGCCCACCAGTCTGTGTGTGGTCTGGATGAGGGCGCACCCCGGCCGGTATTCCACACGGATTCCCAGTATTCACTCCGTTGCCTGTCCCTGAAATAAATACTTACTACGTAGTAACTTGGGCCTACGGACGACGTCGGGGGGTAGTTGAGTTGCCGGTCTCGCGAATAACACATTGCCGCGACAATGCTCGTGTTGGCATAGACGCATCTCATCGGCCATCTTGCTATCGTACGAAACCGTCCACCCCGTCATGTCATCCTTTGGCCCTGGAGTTGGAGGGAGGGACCCCTTCGAACTTCCCGCCAAGGCCAATGGGTAAAACCACCTTCGCCATTGAGAGACAGAGAGATGCAACGCGCGCATTGCATTGTGCCTGACAGGGTGTGGGGCATCCGAACCTGGGTCATCATCCGATGCCCCAGCACGCTTGAGGCAATTCCATCCGATTTTCTCACATGCCATATGTTGTCCAATCTTTTTTTAATCTTTTTTTTTTTCTTTCTCTTCGAGCCCATGCGGAGAAGCCCTTTCTGGCTGAGGATGAAAAAGAAGGCTGCTCTGTGGGTTGCCAACCAAACTGATGGTGGCATCGTATTGGAAGTCGATGGCGCAAAACATATGATATCTGACAACCGAGCTGGGCAACCTACCTTCGTACGTCAGAGGGGTCTACCACACCTGCGAATAAGTAGGTACGTGCCGACGACTCTAACCAAGTTGGATCCAATACTACTCGTAGTCCTATGTACCTACAGTAGTGCGCCAGCCCTCTTCAACGTCCGTAACAACGGCTTTGTTCAGTTCAAGCTAAGTTACTAGGAAACTCAACTTGCTCTAGCCGTCCCGTCGTTTCCGGGGGCCCGAAAGTTTCAGCGTACGACGATGGACCCTCACGAGTCGTGACGACCCGTTCTCACCACGCCTCGCTCATGCGGGATACAACCGTCTGACCAGTGCTCCAGTCTAGAGGCAGAGTTTTTGCCGCGCCGGCGGAGTCTTTCACTTGCTTCACGGCATGGCCCCTTGTATCATTGGACCATTGGACCATTGCACCTTGGAGCATCGAGGCATTGGATCATGCCTCATGTACGATGCACCCACTGGACTGCCAGTAATGGATGCCGGCATTCAAACTCAAATCCACAATCAACTGTCACGGCCTTCTAACCCACAGTTCCCTTTCCCGACGTAGCCCCAAAAGCCATGCGCGGAGCCTCCGGCCGTCCCTCTGTCCAGCGTGCTCAAGTGGAAGAAATCCAATATGGACGTGTGGCTGGCTGGATGTCACGGTAAGCGCCTCACCACTTCACCACCAAGACTCATGTGGCTCCGTTTCAGGCCCGACGTGCATATCCATCTGCATCTAGCTGCGTCTGTCTGCAAGCTTTGTCGTCCGTCACCCACGTACATAGTATAGCACTTCACACCTTGAGCCTCCATCCAGTCTGTCTGTCCCCAGTCCACCCTCGACACGAATACTACGTGCGGTACGGTACGTATGGTATGTCCGGCACGACGGACACGCAACGACGTAGTTGGGTTCCACTGCTGGACAATTGCGCATCTTCGATGCTACCCTTGTCTTTGCCCTCTTTTCCCATCATCCATCCATCCATGTCTTGCTTGCCAAGTCCTGCCAGGGTCTCCCACTTCTGCAGTCCGCGTTACCTAGCGTCGGCACCCACGGAACCGGCACCGTCACCAACAAGCATCACATACCGGTATGTCACACACGAGGCTCGGAGGAAGCTTGATTCATCAACAGTTCGTTGAGTAAGCTACGCTGCTCATGAAAAGTCTCAATCTCAAGCTCAAGTCTCTGTGAGGCACGCTTCCATGTGCGTACCCTGTTTCGAGTCCATGCCGCCCAATCCACAATAAAAAGGAAAGATGAAAAACGAGAGAATCGTACGTATACAATCGCCAAGAACTTCGCCTCGAGTATTATGCGGACCATGTCCGTGTCAACAGTTCTGGCACCCTGCACTTCTGCATGGCATGGCATGGCATGGCATAGGAAGCTAGACAGCGGTGTCAACGACTCCACCCCCGTTGCCGCATCCTGCCTGCATCATGTCGACATCGTCCTTGTCATCCGAGTCCTTGACGTCCTGGCTGCTATCCTCCCCAGTTTTAGGCTCCTACACCTGCACCTGCGGGATCATGTCCATGCTAGCACCATCCACAAGCCATTCCTTCTTAATCAGCTGCTCCCGTGCCGCGAATAGATGCTTGTAAGCCGTCTTGACGGTCCCGTCACTAACACCGGCCTGCTTCGCAATCGGAAGCGACGAACGAGGCTCGCCAGCCAGGTGGCATGCCATGTAGATGCATGCCGCCGCAACAGACAGGGGTGATCGACCGGCAAGGGCAGAAATCTCATTTGCCTGCTCAGCAAGGTCTCGGGAGATCTTGGAGATCTTCTGTTGGTTCTTAAATCCGAGTTGCGACACGTAACGGCCGCAAAGATCTTCGGCTCCCACTGACGTGTTCTCATAGTTGGTAACGGTATTGAGTCCAGTTGCACCTTCTTCCGTATCCTGGAGCTTGTTCAAAAAGCCCGAGAGCTGCTTGAACACACGACCGACTTCCTTCTTGCTGACGCTGGTGAGGTTGAAGATCTCACGGAAGGTTCGTGGCACGTTGTTCTGTCGACAAGCGATGAAGATACATCCAGCGATGACAGCCTCCTGCGGCTTGCCCTTCATGAACTTGTACTTGTCAACCAGCTTGAAGATGTGCTTTGCAGCGTTCGAGACGTTCTGGCCCATGTTAATGGCCTCACACAACGAGACGATTTCCTTGTACGCTTGCATAAGCCCCTTCTGAGCCTTATCCTGGCTCGCGTTGTTCTGGGTACGGGACAGGGCCTTGTGCGCCTTAGATTCGGAAAAGGCGACGGTCGTCGCGAGTTGCTGACCTTCGACGAACTCATCCTGGGGTCCACCAACACGACTGGGGTCGTCACCACCCTGGTCATCGTTGGCAAAGGTACGCCATTCCGAGCGGGTATCGATGATTCGCGTACCAACGACGACTCCGCAACTCTGGCATACCATGTCACCGCTCGAAAACTCCTCGACCAGGTTGGGGGGGATCTCCTTGCAATCTGGACAGCAGAGGATGTTGCTCAGGTCTTCCTGAAACGCCCCACCGCTTCCGTCACCACCGTTGGGCGGAATCATTTTGGGTTGATACACTTTCGGCGTATAGATGTTGGTGACTTCGCTGAAGACCTTTCGGGCTCGTTTCTGTTCCTTTCTTCGCCTTCGCAGCTGTTGCCTTTTTTTCTCTACTGTGACTCTCGCGACTGAAAAGAAGGGTTTTTTAGACTCTTGATACCAGAGACGATCGTTGACAAACTGAACGAAGAGTGGCGAATGCAGCTTGGCGGCTAGTTGAGCTGAGGTAAAGCGAACGCCAAATGAAAGCGTTCGCCCTGGGAGACAAAAGAAATCAGGTTTGTTGGCAAGTCCGTTGCTTGAATTCGAATCCGACGCTGGGTCTGCCTGTCTGCTTTGCGATGTGTGACGGAGGAAATCGAGGCCGAACCACCGCTGCGCGACGGGGCTATAGTGGGACGATGAGGCCACAAAGGTCGACGGCGGCTAAACACTGGTTCCTGTTCGGGGGAGAATGGAGTTCGGAAAGGGTTGTTCTTCGAGGGAAAGGCGAACAGAGAGAACAAGGGAGCGTAAACTCTGCCAACCGACTGTTCAGAACCAGTGAAGGCGTCTGTGTTCGCAAAGAACCCCAGAGCAGCGAAGAGTCGGGTCGAAGTGGTCGTCGCGATCGCTCGAGAAAGTGACCGGCAGCTTCAGCACGATGGAACAGTGAATGCGGACCGACTTCAGGCGGCGAGAGCGTGAGGGCGAGGAGGTTGTTCGGGTTAGAAATGAGGGTCGGTGGAGTGAGACCGCGGCGGATGCTTTCTACGCTCCAAATGCGGAGGAAGCCTGACGAAGCTATGTATCAGATGACTCAGCAGCAGATTGCCTGACAACCTGACCATGCGCCACAATGGGTTGAATCTGGGGCTGAGCTGGGATGAATGGCTGGTAACCACTCGCAAAAATTGAACCAATCACGTGCAGCTGCCAGCGCACTCTGCATTTCGGTACGTGCTACTAAGTAATTACCGACTACCGGCGCCTTGGGTTAGCCCACCATCACGTTGAGTCAACAGAATCTCAATAACATCAAAGGACATCACTCAACGATAAGAATTCCAGTCTTCTCCACGGGTTTCTCGTCATTCACTTTCATTCACTTTCCAGTCCCTGAATCTGTCTGATACGCTCTCTCTCTCTCTCTATTGTATCACCATGGTATCTCAGTCCCAAGACATTGGCAATGGGCAGACTGCCCTTGCTCCAATCGACATAAAGCCGCTATTGACCAAGCTGTGGCCCACAACCAACGAAGTCACTCCGACAGAGATTGCTGAGGCGATCTCGCATTTCTTCACCAATCAGGTGACTGAGGCTCAAACGGCCTCGTTGCTCATGTCACTTCATTTCACCAAAATGGACTTCAGGGCAGATGTTCTAGCTGAGAGTGCCCGCGTCATGCGCGCAGCCGCAGCGCCTATTCCTGTGAAGGAGCTTCGCGAGGTGATTGAGCGTCGGGGGAGGAAAGAGGGAAATTACGGTGGTGGTCTAGTAAGCTAAGAGGTCGAGAGGTCTATCACAGAATCACCTGGCTAACTGTGACAGTGTGATATTGTTGGAACTGGTGGTGACTCACACAACACCTTCAACATCAGCACGACGTCGTCTATCCTTGCTTCCGCGCTGCTCCTAGTATCCAAGCATGGAAACAAGGCCAGCACTTCCAAATCGGGCAGCGCTGACTTGGTCAACAACATGAAGCCCCGGCCTCCAATCATCAGTGCTATTCGTCCAGATACGCTGGTCAAGGCATACTCGGCCACAAACTACACTTTCTTATTCGCTCCCGTTTTCCACACCGGCATGCGATACGTCGCACCTATCCGCAAACAGCTTCCTTGGAGGACAATTTTTAACAACATTGGTCCTTTGGCGAACCCTGTCGAGGACGTTCTCGAGGCACGCGTCATCGGCGTCGCCCGTAAAGAACTCGGCCCCGCCTTCGCCGAGGCGTTGAAGATTGCCGGCTGCAAGAAGGCCTTGATCATCTGTGGTGAGGAAGAGCTCGACGAGGTCAGCTGCGCCGGTAGAACTTTATGCTGGATGTTGAAGGATAAGGCCGGTGGTGAGGTGGAGATTGAGCACTTCACCGTGCAGCCCAGTGACTTTGGCCTCAGCGCCCATCCCCTGGATACCGTGTCCCCTGGAAAGGAGCCGGCCGAGAACGCTGAAATCCTTTCGCGTATCCTGCATAACGAGCTTCCCGACGATTCGCCCCTTCTGGAGTTCGTTCTCATGAACACGGCCGCACTTCTAGTGGTGTCCGGCATTTGCGAAGCTGACACCAGTGACATGGGCCACGAAGATGACGGCAACGTTGTTCAAGAGCGTGGTCCTGGTGGCCAGCGCTGGAAGGAAGGCGTCCGCAGGGCTCGTTGGGCTCTCAAGAGCGGACATGCCTGGAAGCAGTGGGAGGCATTCGTGGATGTCACTAACGAGATCGGCGCTTGAGCAGAGCATCTTGGCAGGAGTGCGATGGGAAAAGTTATTCATGAATTCAAATCTGGAGACGTCTTTCGCCAATTGTGCTTCTATGTCTATGCAAAACGCCTTCATATTCAGGTCGATTCATACGCCGCGTAGTCAACCAAACTCCTTGAAGGCTGTGGAACAAAATAAATCGGTTGGTAGCGTGTCATGCGGTGCCCTCACTCTAGCTTTGGTGCCCTCCCCACGCCCGGCGATGCAGGACTTTCGGAGATTCTTGCCGTCGGTGATAGAGGTTTTCTCTGAATAACGGGGAAGTAATGGTGTCGAGGGTTTTGACTTGTTGTCCTTGGTGATGTAAGAGACATGGGTGGTGGGGATGATATAGATGACATAGGTGACGTCGGCGAAGTCGGCGATGTTGGTGATATTGGTGAGAGAGGACTCAGAGGAGTGGTGACGGAGCCGTCGATATTAGAACGATCAACTCCTGGGTGGCGGCGGATCAGAACTGATCGATTGCGTTGGAGATCGGCTTCGTATGCCTTCCAATCGGTCTTGAGGCTGTCTGAGATACGTTCATTGTCGAGTTTCTCGGTGTCGTCATCGTCGTCCATCCCCTCCGCCTCCAAGGGGCCTTTCCCCTTGCTCTTCCGGGTGGTAGTTGTTGTTCGTGATGATGCGCGGCTGGCTAGGGATTTTCGAATCATGATCTGGCGTTGAATATCGTCTCCGTCCACCTTGTCGAGATCCGACATTTTTCGTTTCTTGGCGCCCTTGGTCTTGGTCATGAAGTTCACGAAGGACTTGGGATCGTCGTCCTCTGGTGCATCCTGACGCTTCTTCACCAGGCAGGAAATAAAAAATGCCAGAATAGCCATGACTGCGGGAACGGCGGGAACCAAGATACAAAACTCCAAGATAAAAAGAAGAAAAACGTCCAGAGAAGAGAATCCCCCTTCGCCTTTGGGAATGAGTGGTCGGCGAGAATATGTATAAAGGTCACTGGCAATATGTGTACTGTGGGGGTTATATGGCGGAAGCACAGCCTTGTCTCCCTACGGTAAGCACCTTGATCCTGGACGATGGGGAACGATCCGCGGACGCCAACAGCAGACAGCCACGCAATGCCACGCAATCTATTTATTGCTCAAGCAGCTAGGTAGATCATAGCTCTTGTCGTACGTACCCTCGGTGCTGTGCTCCTCGATGGCGTTGGTCCGGACACACAGCGTCTCAGGCACTAGAAGCTAGAGGCGTCGCGTTACTATAATTGGGCCGCCCCGACCCTGCCACAGCTTTTTGCAAGGTGCACCTGTGTGTGACCTCAGCCGTGCTTAATGGTCGGTGTGAGGGCGGCCATGATTGTAACTTGTCAGAAAAGACCAGGGAGGAACTGCATCCGGAATCCTGAGAATGGAATCGATGCGCCGGGGTGATGATGTCTGTTCCCGAGGGCGGGGGATGCCTGCGCAGGAATCATGCAAGACATTCAGCACCAGCTTCCCCGGGCCAGTTTGGTTGCGATGGCCTTGGGCTGCAACTGTGGGAAACGGAAGAAACATCAGCGTTAGAACGCATTGAAGGAGTTGTCTATAAATCACTACAGTAGTCACATAACTACTTGGTGTAAGTGTGTCCAGTATCGAAGCAAGAAAAGCGTCTCACCGAGGCATAAATAATCTAGGGCGCAAGAGTGAGCCCTGTCGTCGCTCGATTGCGGCAAAACGCAACCAAGATCTGGCTTTCGTACTGCCGGCGGAAGACACATGACATCAGCCGCAATACGAGCTGAAGGAGGCTATGCCCAACTCCGGAAGGGGTCGCGAATGGTGATGCAGCCAAACACAGCACGAAGAAGAGGTTTCAAGACAACGATTGGGGACTAGGATGCTACGCTGGGGAGGCGCCATGACGGGGATGTGACGCCCGGGGAGGGCGTGGCGCTGTTTGGCGGGCGAAGCACAGCCAACCGTCAGGATGAGGAATATTGCAGAGTTATTAGTTGAGTTGGGACTTGCAATCGGAATTGGAAAATGATTAGCATCAAGGCCAAGAAGAGTCCATAGAACTCTTGTCTGGCAGCTTGCATGATAGTCTAATCGCACTCGTCCATACCGTCCGTCTCGTCTCGTCCGGTTTGCGGCCGCCCTCTCCTCCGACTTCCCCAGACTCAGACATTGCAAGCAGCGTGGCTGTACGGGATCACGACCCTCACCGGCCGATCCCTCCCTTCACGGTCCGCTTGCCCGCCTTTCAGCCACTTCACCGCGCAAGCCTCCTATACACGCAACCGCCAAGCCGCAGCGATTGTGCTACGCTGCAAAAAGAGAGAGAGAGAGAGAGAGAGAGACTCGGCGCTCGCACACCACACGCCGACGAGGCTTTGCCTGTCGCAACGGGCATTCTGGTCAACTCGCCGTCTCCCCGCGGTAACTTGACCAAAGCATCTCCAATCGACGCCTCCTAATCATGGCGGTCGGCTCCGAAAAGGCAGGGCACCGCGATGTGCTCTCGGAACCGACGACGCGGACGCCTGAGCCGGCAGCGGCGGGACGGTGATTGGCCGGGCGGACCGCCTGAAGGCATACCGAAGAGCCCCGAGAGCAATTAGTACGCCGCCCGCTCCTAGCCGCCGACAAGACGCAGCGACCGCACGAGCTCCGATGGCCGGTCTTAAGACACCCGCTTCCATCTTCAACAAGCTGCAAACGCGCTGCAAACGCGCTGGCCAAACTCCGGGAGTCATGAGTCTGTCCATCATTGCCAGATCCCTCCGCGCGCAGCCTGCCAATGACTGGGCTCGCGCCGCCTGTGGCTTCCGCCGGTACTCGAGCGCCGTGGGCACCGGTCTGCCTCTTGAGGGCGTCCGCGTGTTGGACATGACCCGAGTCCTGGCCGGTGTAAGTCTCTAGAAGAAAGATTCCTCATTTCGTGATACAAACTGACGAGAGCAGCCTTATTGCACACAAATCCTGGGAGATCTTGGGTAAGTCGATAAAAATACAGCCTGTCGTGTAATCGTGCTGATATGCTGTGCCATCTAGCGCTGAGGTGATCAAGATTGAGCATCCTGTTCGCGGTGACGATACCAGGGCATGGGGTCCCCCGTACGCACAGCACAAGCCTGGCTCGTCCTTAGAAGGACCCGGCGAATCCGCCTATTTCCTAGGAGTACGTCTGGAGTCCTCACTAAGTACTTTGACATTCGGGGTCTCATCATTTCCAGGCGAACCGAAACAAGAAATCCCTGGGGTTATCATTCCAGCATAAGGAAGGGGTTGACATCCTCCACAAGCTAGCCGCCAAATGCGACGTCGTGGTCGAGAACTACCTCCCCGGCGCGCTGAAGAAGTATGATATGGACTATGAGACGCTGCGCAAAATCAACCCCGGCCTCATTTACGCCTCCATCACCGGGTACGGTCAGACTGGCCCCTACTCCAACAGGGCAGGATACGATGTCATGGTTGAGGCGGAGTTCGGCCTCATGCACATTACTGGCGAGCGAGACGGGCCGCCGGTAAAGGTTGGCGTGGCCGTGACCGACCTGACTACCGGGCTCTACACCAGCAACAGCATCATGGCCGCGCTTCTCGGGCGGGCGAAGACCGGAAGGGGCCAGCACATCGATGTAGCATTGAGTGACTGCCAGACGGCAACGCTGGCCAACATCGCAAGCAGTTGCTTGATTAGCGGGAAGAAGGACTCGGGTCGATGGGGCACGGCTCATCGTAAGTCTCGTCGCCATCTCACATCTGCATCGCTAACTTTCGTTTCCAAGCTTCCATCGTCCCATACAAGTCGTTCGAGACCAAGGACGGCGATATCCTCTTCGGCGGTGGCAACGATCGCTTGTTCGGAGTCCTCTCCGACGGCTTGGGCGAGCCCCAATGGAAGGACGACGCGCGGTACAAGACTAATGCCGACAGAGTGGCGAACCGTCAGGAACTCGAGGCCAAGATCACAGACATCACAAAGCAGAAGACGACGCAGGAGTGGCTCGACGTCTTCGAGGGCAAGGGGATGCCGTACGCGGCCGTCAACGACATCCAAGGAACGCTAAATCATGCGCATACAAAGGCCCGCAACATGGTCGTAGAGGTCGAGCACGAAGCTTGCGGCACCATCAAGATGGTCAACACGCCCATCAAGATGTCAGAGAGTCCGCCCACCATCCGCAGTGCGCCTCCAACTTTGGGCGAACACACCGACGAGGTGCTCCTGGAGTACCTGGGACTCGGTAAATCCGAGGTTGCCAAGCTAAAGGAAAGCGGTGCTGTTGCATAGATTATACATTCCCAATCTTGTGAATAAGACACTCAAGTAAAGGTCGTAGATAGACGACAGTGATCATTGAACCCCTAGCATTGGGTTGATTCACCCAAATGTGTCGCACGTGACCGCACGTGCCTCATCTTCCAATCATCGCGATGCGTCTTGGAAACCTTGAACATTCTATCTGAACAACACGCGTCGGGTCGGGTGATGCCGCAATGAACGCAAATATTCTTTGATACGATAACCCGCATTAATTTATTCCGTCTTCGGTATTCGATCTAAGAAATACCGTCGCTGTCCTCTCTTCGATAATTGGTAGAGTTCAGCGCACGCCGGCGGATTAATTAGGTCGTACCGTGTTTTCAACGATCGACCACTCAACGGCCCAAGATGGCCGACACCTCACTAAAACGGATCAAACTGGAGAGCATGGACGGCTTTGATTACAATGCCGATACCATGGTCCCACCAACAGAGGTTTCGATGCCGTCAATTGCGACGCCGAGGGAACAAACATCATACGTCCCTCAATTCTCATCAACAAGCACCTTAATCCTCAGCCGAATAAAGCTCGGTTCGCGAAGCGCCAACTCACCCATACCGCATTCATTATCTACGGTCCAAAAGCCAGATACTTCTGGCGGTGATGGCACTAAATCAAAACCTACTCAGAGCATGACTAGCACTCTCGCGATGCGGATGCCAGTCTCGTCCACCACGCGCCATACCCCTCCAGCCACGTCAAACCCAAGCTCCAACTCTTGGAGCTTTCTCGACGTTGGTGCAAAGAGAAAGCGGGATGCATCAGGCGACAAGGTTGACTTTACCCAAAACACAATCGCTTTCCCGTGGGTTGACCAAAACAAGAATCAGTCCACCGGGATTCAGTCCACCAGGATTCAGTCCCAACCCAGAGAACCACCGTCCAGAACCTGTTCGAAATGTGAGGCTCAGTCTCGAGCCCCTGAAGACACCTTGGTCGCATGCAGTCGTTGCGCGAAATCCTGGCATCAACAATGCCACTCTCCCGCAATCACCAGCCAAACGACACGACTGTCGAACTTTGTGTGCTCAGCATGCGGGGCAGAACAAGAAGAAACAGTCAGACTCAAAGGGAAAGTGAGTCAACAAAGACAAGGCGAAATAGAGAGATTGCGGCAGAAACGGCTTGCCTCCCTTCCTCAAGGCGTCGCTCCTGCAAAGTCTGGTCTTGTTGGTTTCGGTGCTGGGCAAGCGTCTGACTCTTCAGTAAGTCCTTTTTTTGTTTTGCCATTTTATTCAACGAAAACACGGCGACTAATTTGATATGTCAGCGCACCGAATACTTTTCCGATATGAAAAAGATGGATCTGCTCAACATTCTCTCTCTATGTGACCAACTTAAACCACAGCTTCTCACCGACATACTCGTCTCCGTGTCCAAGAGACACCCCGACCTGCCCATCTTCAACTCGCCAGACTGGGAGACAGAGCTGGCCAGTGCTCAACGACCAGTCAAGCCGCCCTCAAAACCATACGAGAGGCCGCGCCACGGTCACGTCATCCTGAACGGGAAAGCCAGGCTAAAGGTCAAGGCGACGAAGAAGATACTGAAACGCACACGTGTCATAGAGGTTGTCGCAGATATGCCTGGGGAGGACGAGGACGTGCTGCCGCCAACATGGCGAAAATCTAATGAAGGGATTTATGCGACGCTAGTCCCGGACACGGAGGACGATAGCCTCCTCGTGGATGAGAACGACGAGGAATCTTTCAGTCACTTCATGGTAGATGGGTTTGGCAAGCAAATTGTGGAGGCTATAGGGGGTTAATACAGCAAGACAGGATAGGCCACAAATACTACGTTATTCAGCAGAATGTTCCTAAGACTACCTGGCAATCAGTCCATACTAAGGGATTTCAAATAACACTGAAGAAGCTGGCAAGTACCGATGCTAATTACTCCAGGCTGAATCACAGGTGAAAGCTGTGAAGAATTCAAATCTCGCAACAATGTATAAATTAGTTTACGTGTGCTCATAGACAGATTAAAAAAGATTATATAAGGACCGACGGTGGGCAATGCAGCCACGATAAATATATCCTTCACTCGCGTACCATTACACCACTTCCTTCCAACAGTTTTGTGTGTTTGTGCGGAGCTTTCAGCCCCTGGCCAAGATTGATTGACACTGAAACCGCTTAGCAGTTGCAGCTGAAGATGCTGAGAAGGCTCTTGAGAATGTTGCCAACAAGGCACAGAAGGCCCTCAATGGTAACGGTGATGATGCTGCCGGCAGAGCCAACGAAGAGGAGGACATCGGGGAGGACGCAGAAGCCAACGAGACCCTGGAGGAAGCCACCGACAGTTCCCTTGACGTCGATGTAGTTCTTGCAGCCCTTGGTGCAGTAGGAGACACAGTCGTAGGTAGAGCAGCGGGTGAGGCCGAGCTGGCAGGTCAGGCTCTTAACGGTACCGAGGAGACCGGAGACAAGGGCGCCAACGACGTTGTCGGCAGTGACGGAGAGGCCGTAAGTGTTAGTGTTGAAGAGGGCGACGGCGTCGGTGACGGAGCCAAGGTAGAGACCGGCCAGACCGCCGCAGGTGTTCTTGAGGCTGAGGCTGATGTCGGCGGTGACATCGATGAGGCCGCCGGCGTAGACGACGATCTCAGCCTCGATCTCCAGGGGAGCGAGGAAGACGACGTTCTCGAGCGAGGCCTGGCAGTAGGCGTGCTTGGGGTTGTACTTGACGATCTTGTAGGGCGAGCAGGCGCAGAAGGCGCCGAGCTTTGCGTCGACGGAGCCGTAGACGCTGACCGAGGGCTTGGGCCAGGCGCCGGTGATGGCGGTGCCGGCGCAGCGGCTCTTCTTGGAGTCCCAGGACTTGCCGGGCGGGCAGGCGCAGGCCTTGGTCCAGCCGCAGTAGCTCATGTCGGTCGGGCACTTGAACGAGGTGCGCTCGGCGAGGAGGGTGCCGCTGGTGTCGCGGAGCGTGAGGCCGTTGTCGACGGCGGTGGCCGAGGCCATGGAGGCGAGGGCGGCGAGGCCCATGACGATCTTGGAGAAGAACATGATGAAGGTTGGAGTAGAAGAGGTTGGAGTAGAAGAAGTGTTATAGAAAGGATAAAAAGGAGACAGAAAGAGATGTCTGAAGAGATAGTTGAAGAGAGAGACAACGAAGGACTGAAGCCGAGAAGGCTATAGAAGAAGAAGAAGAGGAAGTGGAAGTGGAAGTTGGTGATGGTGGTAAGGAGAGAGAAGGTTGTCCAAGCCGGGAGTCTTCGAGTCCTTATATAGCTTGGACAACTGCGTATAAGAGTGCTCATGATGACAGTCCTCGACGCATCGTAGTTGACGATGACATCCACTCCGACGCTCCGACGCCTTCCGGAATCCCTGGCCCCATCACAGGCCATGGCAATATTTCGCCCATCTGCCACCCCCTACAGATCCACGTCCAGGAACGGGAAGAGGGTGAAGCCTCGTTTCCTGCGGCCGTGATGCATCTACACCACACGAGCCTTGGGTCCAACCTCCCTTTCCGCCCACTCCCCCCCCAAAGGTCAAGGCAAGGCAAGCTTAGTTCAGCTAGCATCACCAGCACCTCAAGCAAGTGATCAGCAGAGATAGTCTCATGGGCATGTATGCTTGAAAGTGAGAAACGGGGCGCTGAGACACCCACACACACCCGATGAGTTGGCCGACTTGCTTTCCTCGATGTAACTGCGTAATTACAAGATCGCTCCCCCGGAGCAAAGGGCATTCGGGTGGCAAACACGGGAGGGAGTCTATCCCGGACCGTCAGCGAGGGCCCGGCGCGGGCGATGTGTGTGTGTGCTCCCCACCGGTGGAGCTACGGTGAGGGCATCGCGAACTGTGAACAGGGGGGGAGGGGGAGTAGAAAGCGGGAGCTTCAGTCTAAGCCAAGCTCACACTGCAGCACAGACGGAGCGAGATGCGAACGTCTGAGGGTCTGAGAGTCTAGACTTTTTCCGACTAAACTTAGGGTTCTCTTGATCAAGTGTAGCCGGGCGTTTTGGTTTGGGTTGGTCCCTGGAGCAAATCTCACGGACCGGTTTTTCCAGTTCGAGCTTCAAAGGGCGGCTGCTGACAGACGGTTGCGCTAACTTACCGCAGCGCAGGCTCCATAAACCTTAGGTACGTGTCTATGCCCGGCGTCAATGGATATTGGGTCGACGAGAGCTTCCATTCCATGAAGGACGCATCGTAGCAGTTTTTCCATGACAGGTGTGGTGGCGGTGGTTGTTGGCGACTGTCCCTGTGGTGGTTGGTGTTGTGGAGAGAGATCGAGAAATGGATCTTGGAAGGCGTCTAATCAAGTGTCAATCAACTGCCGGGGTAGCGAGCCTTACCGTGCAAACGGTACTTGTGATGCCTCCCCTGTGCCTGTGCTCCATTGTTTTAGTGCTTTCTTTCTCCATTGTTTTCCTTTGTTTCCTTGTTCCCGCTCATCCCGGCGTTGGCTTTTTGCTTCCTTGTTCCCCTGCTCCCTGCTCCCCTCCACCGTGAAACTTTTCGGTCTCTCCTCTCCCTTCTCTGTGCCTGTTCCCTACCAAACCTAGCCACGCGTTATCAATACGATAGGACTCAAGTGGAGGTTTATTTCTCCTTTCAAGACATCGTATTTCACAAACTGGCAAGTCCCCTTTCCCTGTTTGCCCAAGCGACATTAAAAAGAAAAAAAGCCAACAAAAAAGCAGAGACAAAAAGTCCCCCCTAACAGCCAAAACGAGACAGCGCGTGTTGATCTACCGGTCTTCTACGGATAGTCTAGTCTCAAGCCTCTCCCGCAAGGTGCGGGCCCATGCAGGTCAGCGTACAGTATTAATCAGCTGGGTATAGATAGATGGCAGCTCTACCCAATGACATCTACACCGACTTTCAGCCTCATTTTGTTCATCCACTCCAGTCCTCTACGAATACAATGTACCAAGCTCTGTCGTCACTCGGAACCAGAGAGACACGACTCAGGCCATTGTTCTCTCTTTGGGATTTCTTGGCCAAGCACAAGCTAATGTAGGCTAAGGCTTGCTTCCCCATTCTGCTCCCTTGTTCTGTTTACTCCAGCCAAGGGATGTCACGAGTCATGCACAACTCATTCCCTCGTAGCACAGCTCCCGCTGCGCGCCCTCTTCGGCTCTCTCTACCGCTGTACTGTGGGGGCGTCTGGGCGCTGCGGTAGACCTTAGGTGTAGCGAGCCACCACCACCACATGTTTCAGGCCGGTATTCCTCATTCAAGCTCTCCGCCTCTCTCTCCTTAAGTCTCTCCTTTAGCCGTTTTGTTTGCTGATGTTTTAGCTCCATCCCGCAGTTCTGGTTTGGCCATGCGGCGGGCTGAACGGAAAACACGCCTACCTACCGGCTCTCCTGCGCTAAACTAACGCGCCTGGCTGCAAATAAGGCATGATACGATTCGATCCCAAGCTTCAGAAGGCCCCAGCGTAACCTGAGGCCCGGCAGCCAGCAGACCACGAGCAAAGCAGCCTGGGCTGGCTGCTAAGAACGTTGATTGACCTACCGCAACCTACAACAAGCTAGACAATTACCCTCTCTTGCAATTTGCTTCTTGGACCTTTTCGACCTTTCACACTCATTTCACCTAGTATGACCTGATTTTGCTGTGGCTTTTTTTCTTCCATAGTGCGCAAGAACTACTACACAGCAATGTGTCAGCCGTAGCCATCGTTCCCTGCTGTTGATGAACCGCTTGTCCTCGAACCAGTTGCCGGATAGACCGAACGCCCCTTAAACAGGGCACTCCAGGGACTCGCCGCCTCGGATGCCGCGATTACCCTGATGCTCCGAGTTCCGGAGTGAATGTGTAGATACCGATCGACCAGTGCATGTGCACGGGTTTCCAAGATAGAAGCAAATTAAGTATCCCCTCACAAGTTGCCAATGAGGATATCAGATCGGAGTTTCCCTGTCCTGCAGGCTGCGAGCCTAACCTTTCCAGCCTTGCGCCTGATCTTCGAAAAAGAGGTCGTATTGCATGTGTCTAGGTTATGGAGACGCTGAGAATTTCAACACTTCTCTCCAAAGGGCGCCGCTCCCGCATGCGGCAGCCTTCCTGCGTGAAAACCGGCTCCCCCAAGATCCGGGAAACAACGCCGTGAATGGCATTGCGGCATCTGCCACGCAATTGGGGGCAAGGGAGAGACATGAATGAGAGACATACATATAGTGGGGACGGACACGATGGGATCCGTCCCCACAGCGCTGTACATTGTTGGTCCCCGTCCCTGCACGTTGGTTCATGTAATCCAATGGCATGGATCTATACGAATCACATTACAGGGTGTCGGTTCCCTGTGAGGCCAAGTCCATGATCCAGGGATTGACTTTTGCTGGAAAAAAGATACGAGTCATCACCATTAACCCAAGCCAAGCCACTCTCCCTTGGAGTCCATGGACCACATGTCTCTCATGACGCGCAACTCCAGGCCCAGCCTCGAATTGGCTGCCGGGGCACCCGTGGGCCCCTATTCCGCTCCCGTCCGCCGCCGCCGATCCTGCTGGGGCCACGCTGCCACTGCGCCTGCGCCCAAGTCCACCACCAGCCGGCCCGATTTTGAGAGAGAATGAGGTGTACAATGTCCCAACCCCTATAACCAGGCAAAGGAGTCAGTGTCTCAGTCTCATATATGTGTGTCTCTCTCAAGGTGATGTCTCTCGCTCCCGAGGAAACGTGCAGCATGTCTCTCCTGAGGAAAGGGAAGGCGAGACAGCAGGAGCGTGTTGGAAGAAAAAAAAAAGAAAGAAAAAAGAAAGGCATATCTGAGAACTTACAAGACAAGGCATACGAGGCCCAGTACCGGCTCGCCGGCTTGCTCGGGAGCCATGTTCCAGTACGTGTAGTCGGCCGGAAAGACACGATCCGCTGCAAGGAAGGAAATCAGGACGCCAAGATAGACGGATGCTGAGAGAGTACGGGCCAGCAGGGCCCAGTCACTCCAGGACCGGTCAAAAAGGCGGATGGATCTCACGTCGAGGACAACATCGCAGGCCAAGGCGGTGATGAGCAGGATAGATTTGGGACTACAGGTCACGGTTAGTTTCTTGTGTTTCCGTTAGAAATAGACTCTCTCTCTCTCTCTCTTACCCGTAGCTCAACGACATAGAGTGAGTGTAAGTGGCCAGGAAGATGGCCATCATCAACACCAGCATCATGCAAGCGACCAGATGCATGAAGTCGACGGCGATGCGCACGACGCGCACAATGGGCTCAGGCGGGTCCTCGTAGTCGTCTTCGGGGAGGGGAGTCAGCAGCGGCGTCGACTCCTTGGTGGCGGGCGTCCGGGAGATGCGCGGGAGGCTCCTGGACCGGGCGTCGATGCAGAGGTTGAGGTTGAGAGGCGGCGGTCGATTGCCCTTGGCCATAGTGACGACGGCGGGGGCTCGAGATCTGAAGATGGTGGTGGTGGTTGATGGAGAGCTGGAGTGGGAGTGGGAGTGGGAGGCGTAGGTGCCCCGCTCGTTGTGGTGAAGGAATAGCTTGAACATGAAGGTGAAGCTGAATATCTTCTAGTACCCTCTAGATAGTATCCTCTAAGTAATGAGTGTCGTGGCGTGGGAAAACAGTCCGTCCAGCGTCCAGTGAGTGAGTGAGTTGAAGTGAAGTGAAGTGAGGGAGTGAGTGAGGTCGCGATAAACAGCGTACAGCCCGTTAAAGAGAGTCGATTGAGGAATGGAGAGCAAGAGATATAGAGAACGAATGAACGAATGATGAAGAACGAACGGCGGTGAAATCTACAGAAATTAATTCAATGCAGAAGAGCAACAGAGCAACAGAATGCCCCAAGATGATAAAAATAAAAACATCCCACCCATCGATTGGCAGGGAAGAGATGGTGTTTGTTCCAACATTCACCTTCGAGCGAGCCGCCAAGCGGGAGAAGGCCCCAGCGCATCCAGGCTCCCTGGTCAGCGGCTTGGCAGGGCACTGAAGCCACTGAAGCCACCCGCCGCTCTACCCGCCCCCGTCCACTGTTCCCCCCGGCTATTCTGACAGGCCTGGTTTAGCGCGTGCTCAGAGACCGCCACGACCGCAATCCCTGACGTCTTGGACCTCTCAAACCTCTCTCGGGACTGGCTGGAGGCCACCATTTTGTCGATTTTGCGCCAGGGGCTTGTCGCACCAGAGGCACCCCGTATCGTAAACGCCTAAACCGTCTAAAAATGGCTTTGTCATGGCTTTTCCAGAGCGTCTTCACCCTATCATGCACGCTGCGGGCGGGCCTCAGCTCACTAGGTAAGGTACCCCCATCGCCCGGGCGGGCTCCTGTCAACAACCACCTGGCACGTCTCAGGCCACTCTCTGCTCTGGTAAGAATAGCTGCATACCTACGTACCTACCTAGGCAAGGTAACCGGGATCCCATCGCCATCATCGCCCGCTTCTTGTCCATCATCATCACCATCGTGCGCATGAGATGAGAACAATACTTCAGTCAAGCTTGATGTTTGGACCACCCATCGGAGATTAGTGCACGCTATACGAGTAGACTACTGCAACGTGCATAACCCATCTTTTGTTTACACCTAAATCGGGCTCAGACTTGCCTTTACAACCTCATCAACGTCTCCATGCAGGAATCCCCATCGTCATGCCCGCCGGGGGTTAGCCACGGCTCTCACCACGGCGAACGCACACACGCGAGCGAGCCCGATGTTTCCTGTGGTTGCAACGTCTCGGAAGTATCTGTTGAGTGTCATCATTGCCGACCACCATTCCGAATCGCCGCGTTTCAGGCCACTTGGTCTCCGTCCCCCTATCATCCTGAGATAAGAGTCGTGCCCTTCACCTTTCCGCTTTCCATCTTCGCCGTCCTAGCCCCGAATTGAATCTATACACGAGGTTTGTCAGCACACGATACCGAGCCACTGCTTCTAAATGCACTCACGGCTCTCTTCTTTTCCCGTGACACACTCTCCATCCCCAGAAACTTGGCCAAAAGCCGTACCACCCTTTTCTCGGCGTCGACATCGTCCTCGTTGTCTTGGTTCTCAAAGTCGCACTTCTCCGAGACCGCTAATTCGATTGCCCACTTGACAAATCTTTCGTCCAGGTACGGAAAGCGCACTTCTCGTCCCCAGTGAGACATCACTCGATCGTCTCGCCCGAGATTCCTCTTGCCCAGCCGACCCACGTCCAGCTTCAGCTCTTCTACCACTCCAGAGTAGCCCCGCCGAGAGTACGCCGTAGCATGTCGAAAGTAACCTCCAAAGAGCTCATCTGCCCCAAGTCCAGACAGAAGCACACGAGCTGTCGTGCTGTATGCCTGGGGCTCGGGGTTCAACCATGTCTCACTGAATCCCTGACCCCTCGCAGCAAAGTAAAGCGCGCATCCGATCGAGAGATCCATCTCCGTGTTGTGTGGGTAAATCAATCGTACGATTTGAGGTCTATGTTCTAGGGTCGCAGTGTAAGGAACATTTACCTGTATGCCATCAGTTCGTCTGTTACGCCAGAGAGGTTCAAGAAGCTCATACTACCACGAAGCGCCATGTCCGATCAGGACAGACCTTGTTGAGCTCTGCATAGGCGCTTCTCCCCGTCATCCGATCTGGGCACTTTTCGTAGAGATCATCTCGGGAACAGTCTGGGTGTTGCGCTGCGATCCTAGGGTTCTCAAACGCCACATTGATCAAGTCGATGGCCTGCTCCGAGGGCACAAGCGCATCGGACAGCCGCGCCAGGACGGCACAATCCAGTCCTCCCGAGAAAAGAACCGCGATTCTTGCATCCACATCAGACGCTTGGGGTGGCAAGGGCACATCGAGCACCCGAAATCTCAGTGATTCGATAAGATGCTGTTGTAGAGCCCCAACTGATCTCGAGTTGAGTGTCAGCTTAGAGGGCGCCTGAGGTACCTCGCTGTTGAAAACGCCAATTCCTGACACCTACAGAGGTAAGTAGCAGCATTAAGGTCCCGGAAAGACCAGTGCGGAGGGGGCTCACTAGAGAAGAATCATGTGCCCAGTTATGTCGAGCGGGCACCAGGTCAGTGGCCGAATTACCCTTACCCAGTCCAAGTGCATAGCAACCATCAGCCTCAACCTCTGTCCATCCTTCAACCGGCATCTCCGCGACGCTGGATAGGGCAAACGGCAGACCAGCTTTCACAAGCAAAGACCGGCGACCCAAACGATCGCGTCCGTAGTAAAGGCGCTTTGCGGGTTTGTCAAGATAGAAGAAGGCAAAGGGACCCTCGATGGCACGTAGAGCATCGAGAACACCATCTGAGTCGGCCGCACTACGGCTCGCCTCGGTTAACAGCGCCAGGATCGCTTCGCCGTCGTTTCCTTGAACCGGCTCTCCTCGAATCCCCCATGCCTCGCCGTTCCAGCAGAGGATAGACCCGGAAGCAGCATCGACGAGCGGCTGTTTCGCCACGTGGTCTCCTCGGAGGGAGAGCACCGTCGACGTGAAGGTCAGGAAGAGAGAGCCTTGGTCTGGATCCCGACAGACAACCTGCGTCTGCGTGGTTCCTGTGTGGTCAGGTCCTCTCTTTGCGAGACAGTGGATGAGTTCGGGCGAGGTGGAGGAGTCGGGGGATGACGAAATGGCAGCATGGATGCCGCACATTTTGCGCGTCAGAACGATGGGATGAAACGCGTTTGTTGGAGAAGCTTTCCGAAAAGATTCTGGCGTTTGGAGGAGGCCCTGGCTGTTTCCCCACATCCATGTGACATCAGTCGTCTTGTCCGCCTCAGAACCAAGTTGATTACCCTAGACTTTGACCCAGAAATATAGTAGGATTTCAATGCTTTATTAGTCGTCTATGATGATCCAAATGTCCGTCTCTATCCTCTGTGTCATCCATCTTGGTTCAAGCATCTTGAGTCATGTGCTGTAATAGTGATGGTCGTGTTCGGCCCCTGAACCTGTCAGGATTTAATCAAGTAAGTGCTTTGCCAGCTCTAAACGATGTCATCTTCTCCGCACGCACGGTAACTTTTTGTTTTTGAAACAAGAGCCCCACCACACGTATGCAACCCAACGGATGAACAAGTCGCAACGCTGTGACAGGCTAGCTGCTCGTTGTTTAGAAATAACCGGCGGTGCTGAACCTGCCAATCAACGCAGAAGGACGTCTAAATAAAGAAAAGAACACCATGCATGCTGCTGGTACGATGCATACATTGCAACAGCGGCTCCACTGCCAATGGTTGTTACCGCGGCGACGAGGAGGCGAGGAGTCGAAGACAAGACGGCATGAGAGACAAGCCACGAGGAGGCCCACGATGCAGACACCAAGAATAACAGTGCTCTATAGGCCCTGTACGCACCGAAGGACAGCTGTTCAGCAGCAGGCGAGGCGGTAAACAATGCATTGGTTGAGTGAGTTGTTGAATTGCTCGGTCCACAGCGGCTGTGGGGTTGGGATTGGTTACATTCATGATCCATCTTGCCCCTGGGTTACAAATAGATGGAGATAGGGGCTGACGACTTGTTAGCGTCATCCATCATATAAACTGCGATTTTCCGTTGATGCTTTCCTTCTCTCATCTGCTCTCTGCCCTCTGGATGTCAGATTCTAGCTCGTCGATGCCGCAGCTCAGCCACATCCATGCGGTCCCTTCTCAACTCTCTCGGGCAGTTGGCCGTCCTTGGCCTCGCCCTTGCGTCATCTGGTAGGTGAACCACCGAGACTAAGACACGACGAGACACAGTGCTCACATCTATATCAAGCCTACGCCGCGCCAGACAGGAAAATCGATGACTCCAGAATCATGGTTGGAGGCAACGTGGATCTCCGATTGATGCCTCTGGGCGCGTCCATCACAAATGGCAAGAAGTCCGACGACGGCAACGGGTATCGCAAATACCTGCGGGACCTCCTTGTGGCCGACGGGAACAAAGTCGACATGGTTGGATCTCTCGATTCTGGAGACATGGACGACAACCAGAACGAAGGGTGGGACGGCTTGAGAATCGACGAAGTCTTCGTCAAGGCCAAAGCATCGGTCCCTGAGCGACTCCCCAATCTCGTCACCATCAACGCGGGCACCAACGATTGTGTGCAAAACTACGACATCGAGCACGCAGCAGACCGCATGGAGGAGATACTCAAGTATCTGTGGAGCGCATCCCCGAAAGCAACCATCATCCTGTCGACCTTGTTGGTGAACGGAGACTCCGACGTGGAGGAGAAGGTCCTGGATGTGAATGAACAGCTTAAGAATCTCACCGATAAGATGACGGCCGCCTCGAGGAAGGTCGTTCTCGTGGACATGCATTCGAGTGACGGCCCCCAGAAGGAAGATCTCGTTGATGAGACACATCCTGACTCGGCCGGGTACAGCAAGATGGCCGGTCTGTGGTTCAAGGGCATCGAAGACGCCGCCTCAAGAGGATGGCTCGAGAGCCCCGAGGCCCTCGATGGCGATGTCACATCGACGACGACCCCCTCTGCATCGACGACGCCTGGTGCGTCCAACACGACGATCGCGCAGACGGATGCGCTGCAAACCGCCACGGGGGTGGTCAACGAGAAGGAGCAGTCTTCAACCGACGCCCCTTCATCGCAGTCACCGCAGGATGGCTCCAAGGCGCCACAGGCTGCTGGATGTCCAGCCGTGGCGCTGATTCTGGCTATCGGAACGCTGGTCCTTCTGATATAGAATACTGAAATGCCCTCGAACTGAATGAAACAATTGATGATTACCCTAGAAGTCAAGTTGAGACGGCGATATGCTTGAAAAGTGACTGCATATGACAGCTGGAGGTGTTTTATGGTAGGCTATTGTCTATTGATATCACTTGAATCAACCTGGGTAAGGCTGGGTAAGGCACCTAGCCTTGATTAGGAATCAACCTAAGTATCGTGTAATCTTCCATTCTCTGCAACTTAGTCATCTGGTATCTACCCTGCCCAGGCAGTGTGGATGATTCTGAGGTAACTAGGTTGAACTTGCCCTAGTAGGCTCCAGCAGGTGGAACGCTCTAACTTACCAACGTACTTAAGGTAGGCATGGCAGGTAAGGTCCGTACTTACCTTACTTATCTACCTAACTACCTACCTTACCTGGGTACTGCTTACCTCTGGACTTTGGAAGTCAATCAACTATCCAACAATCCCAGTTCAACCAACTTCCACCATCCCCCAACGGGTTCCTCCTCACCCAGACAAAAGACTCTTCATCCTTAAAGCAAAGCATGCTCGATCAGGGCCTAACCTCAACGTCCGCCTGACATATAAGCGCCTCTCACCATTTATATACCAGCTCCGACCAATGACCGGATAACGAATGCACCGACGTTGGAGAGCTACGGTACCCTGTGTCCTAAAGACAGCAGCGATAAATCGAACACAACAATGTCTTACTACCATTACCTCTTCGAGCCCTGGCTACTCAACGATCCATGGCAAGGTGGAATGAACTCCATCAGGAGATGGTACAATCGCCGACCAAGCCGGAGGATGGATGTTCAACGTCCTGGTCTCCTCCACTTCCATAAGAACCGGGATGAGATCTGGTGCGGTACTCTGTCCATCAGAGTCCACCTCACGACCTGGTTCAACTCCACGCAGTACCCCCGCGCCGTCCTGGGATATCGATCACTCGCCCACCAATATCAGGCAAACCAAGTAGACGAGCTATGGGGCCAAACAATAATACTGGCAGTGTCGAAAGTTCCGCGGTTCCATCGATTGATGCACGCGAAAGCTATCCCAGGCCATCCGATATCATGGTTTGAGGCACGGCGAGCCCGATATCCAGGCCAGCCTCCGTTCGTCCCAGCATTGCTCTGTAAGTCAGAGGCACGTATCGCATCAAGATGGGGTCGCCATGTATCTGTGAACATCATGGACCATCTCAGCGTTCATGGAATGCCCGGTAGATTCGTTGTTGCTGGGATAATGATGCACGCAGAAGCACAAAACGCCGTTGTCAATGCTCCCAGACGCACATTCAATATTACCTCTCTCCCACTCGAGGTCTTCGAAACCATTCTGTTCTACTCAGTCGAACTTCGCATCAACATGCTCGCCCAGACAACCACGGCCGCTCACCCACGAGACCAGTGGTGTTACCAGTCATTCACACCCTCCGAGCGCAGGTGTCTGCATGCCATGAGGTTTCCGATGTGCCTCTGGGCAGCAATTACAAGCATTCCAGGATTCCATGTCAGTAAATACTGGCGCTCCTGTCTGCTCCGGCGCATTTGGCTGAGTTTCAGGTTTCGAACTGTTGAAGATGGGGCATGGAACTGGAACTACAACGCTCTCATAAAATGGGCATACTCATTAGAAAAGGTTGTTTGCATTTCAGCTCGATGGCACCCGGAAGAAGACGGCATTTTAGTACCAACCACCAGCGCTGGCTATTGGGGTCCTCAACAACCCAAAGCAATGTGGCAGATTGGAAGCTTGAACCCTCGGGGCCAGCTCCCAAGCTGGCCATCGCCCGCACAGCCCTTCAGACTGAGTTCCATATGCGATGATGTGAGACGGTGCAGGGAATTTGGGGATGCGTCCACATTTGAAAAGGCGATGCCTGTTCCGACGCCACCCTGGTGGGCTGACTCTCAGCTCAGATACAACCGACCCAGCGTCATATCGCATACAATATACCCGTTCTAGGAGAGGAATATTCCTGGGGCCGGTTTTCGCCCTCTCAAGCCTCACGTCCTGGGACACTTTGGGTTCTTACAGATCAATGCCGTATGGTCCATCTCTAAGCGGAAACTTGTTACCCCAGTCACAACTCTCCTCAACATGCTTCCGGATACGGAGTGCTGTGCCGTCATGATCGTCATCAAGATGACAGATGGCGATCGGGAGTTTAGAAGGATGTCACATAAAGGGCAGGCGACTTGCGCGTCGTCCATGTATCTTTCGGTCATAGAGGCTGTCGCGACGCAAGTTGGGTTGTTCTTTAACATCATAGCCTCGAGTGTCGCGTTTGAAAGGACGGGCATGCTTCCAGGGCATTGCCCATTGGTTAACTGTGCCACGTCCAGGGGCAGGTATTGGCCAGGTTGCAATCACGCTGATGCTGAAGTACTGAGATGGATCCCTCCGGTCTATGTCAAGTTGGACCCGATCCTGGAATAGCCGTCGTCGCAGATCTGCCAAACTCGCAAACGACCACACGAGTCCATGACACATTGCGCACATCACTTGCATTCCTGCTGCCGATGGAACGTCCAGACCCGGCCCATGAGTCAACCGGTCGATGGGTTCAGCCACTTACGGGGACCGGGCGACTTGTCCTTGTGGAGCTTGGATCTAGGACTTTGGGCCTTGGTGCCAGGATCATGCGACGAGGGACTTTGGAGTGGCTACATGCGACAAATGGGGTTGATTATCCTGCTTTACTCTCTGTTGATTCAGAGGAATGCGAACATCATAGATACTTGCACAACAGTCATTTCTGACCAGCGTTTATATGGCCGCTCTAGGTGGCATAGCGAGTACGGGTTTGTTTAGGATTATTCACGTGGATATCACAGATCAATATGGAAACAGCGGTTGAGATGAATGATGTGGGTTTGTTTTCTATTCCCATGCAGGAGAAAGAGAGGCGAACTCTATTCCAGTGAAAGAAAAACAGATCTCGCAAAGCCTGCTGTGCTGTACCGTTGCGGTCGCGTCTGATAGCCAATTTGTTTCCTCAACTTCCCCCATCACCACTTGTCATCCTCAAATCCTCGACCCATCCTTTCTTGTCGACTCGTCCTAAGCAATCGATGAAAGCTAAATGCGGCAAAAGGGGTACATGACTCCATTATTATTACATGAAACAAAAGAGGTCCTAAATCCCAACCTGGGCGACCTCAGAATATCCGTCGTGAATTCATAAAATGACCAAAAAGCATTGGTGTTTTTTGTTTTGGGGGCTTGATGCAATCTCGAGGTGAGTGATCCGTCATTCATTTTCTTCTACTTTGGCTGGACCGAAATCCAAGGCTTCGGAACTCTATTCCGCGAAGTTCTGGAGATCCACAGGCGGAAGATCCATGTTTTGCCAGTCAATCTGGAACAGGTCCTGCTGAGAGTTCTGAGAGAAGCCAACATTGGCACTGGGGATTTCTCCAAACAGTGGCTGGATGTCGTTCGCCTTGAAGTTGTTGGCGGGGAACAGCTGGAAGTCCATGCCGGCATCGCCATTGTACGAGTCATCGAATCCCTCATCAACATCTCGTAGGGAGTTGGGGGTGAAGAGCATGGCGTTCTCCTGGCCGACAGGCGAGAAGTGAGGGGCGCCAGTCGGGGCAGGGCACGGCTGAGAGGCCTGGAACATGGGCATCTGGTGTGCCATCATCTTCGGGTCCGGGTGGTACATGGCGACTTGCTCCGGGGTGGGAAGCTGAGTGGGGACCTGAACGTGAGCGGCGTAGAGGTCCTCGTCGTTCAGGATGAACGCAGAGCTGTTCTGGTAGGGAGGGTACTGCTCATATGAGCTAGCAGAGGCGGGAGAGGTGTTATCAAGACCCAAATCCATGGAATCCAGCGAATCAGGCTGAATGCCGTAGGTAGAGATCCAGTCGGAATCGGTAGGGTAGAGAGGGAAATCGCTGCCGAGGAACTGAGCAGTGCTCTCCTGAGGGGGCGTGGGAACGCTGTATGCGGGAGTGGTAGAAGGAGTCGACACGTTGCCGAGAGGAGGAGTCTGCTGAGTAATGCTGGCCGGAGCGCCTGGCAACTTCTTGCCGTTGGTCTTGGTGCGGACATAGGTCCAGCCGTGGGCTTTCTCCATGTGCTGCTTGCAGTTGGACTCGCGCTTGGACTTGTACGGGCAGGGCTTGTACAGGCACTCATACATGGCGGGGGCGTCCGAGTGCTTGTCGTTGATGTGACGATCCATCTCCTTCTCGGTGGGCCAGCCATAGTTGTGGTACTTGCAAGTTGGGATGGGGCACTTCCAAGGGCGCGAGTGCGTCTTCTCGTGCTTGGTGAGGTCGCAGGGGCGCTTGAACTCCTTGTTGCATCCAGCCTCGCGGCACTTCTTGGGAGCCAGCTCTTCGGGAGTGGCGTTCTTCTTGCGACGGGCCATGGAGCGCATGATCTCCTCCTCGTCCTCTCGGCGCTGGCTCAGGGAGCGCTTCATCTTGATGGGAGATTCGGCCACATCGACGGGCTTACCAGTGGCCATGGAAATGTGAGTGCCGTCCTTGCGAACACGAACGAGCTCGGCGGGGCGGCCGTTCTCAGCGATACCACCAAAGAGCTTGATCTCGTCGTCTCTTGATGGCAAGTCAGTTGGGTGGTCCACAGGGACAAATTTGGGAACATACGCGTCGACATCCATGTCGTCAGGGCTGTCCTTGGCTGCTGCAAGTTGTCTGCCGTACTCAAGAATCTGGTCCTTGAGGTCGATGAAGTATCCGTTAGTGTAAGGTCGATCTCCGGGTCGGGTCTGTTCGCGATCGCTGATATATTCGACAGTTGCTTGAATGCATCGGATGGACGTAAGGCAGAAATCAAGGTACAAGGCAGCTGTCTTGGTCCTCTCCTTCAAACACAATATCCGATAAGCATTTCCCCAAACACCAAGATCAGTCAGAAGCTGACTTACCGGTGCCATGAAGATCAGAGTCTTCTCGAGATCTCGTAGGCAGATGATTTCCTTTGATCGGATGCGTCGTGGAACGTCAAGAACAATGCCTTCAAAGCCCTTCAGAGTAGGCTTTGCTAGCAAAGGGCGAAGGATGTGCTCGTGAATGCGGTTGATGGCCTTGGAGCTAAGGGTGGGAAGCTTCTCCATGGTGGAAGCGGAAGCGGCAGCGGAGCGGGTGATTGCTGAGCGGGTGGTCTGCGTCTTAGTGTCCTTCTTTGATGCAAAGTCTGCAGTGCGCTTCTCGTTTGTGGAAGCAACGGATGTGCCCAAACCGCTGTCAGAGGCGTGGTGGCGAGAGCGGCGCACGGAGCGAGGGCGCAAAACGCGCCTCTCGGCCTCCTTAGCCATGGCGGGGTCGACGACAGGAAGATCGAGGAAGCCGCGAGGGACTGGGAGGCTGGTATCACGGAGAGACTTGCTCTTGGGCGACTTGGGTGACAGGGAAAGGTCCTCAGTCTTTGAGAGGGCCTCGTCGATGTCGTTGAGGGTTAAGGCGATGCGGCGACGGTTGGCGTCGACGACATCATCCAGATGAGACTGAGATCGAGACAGGCGAGGAGGGACGAATGTGAGGTCCAGATCGGAAGAGGTGGAAGAGGTAGGAGAATGAAAGGTTGCTCCCTTACGGAGGGTCATGTTGGTCTTAAGAGATAGGGCATTCTCAGTGTCGCTGCCGGGGCGAGTCACCGGAGTCCTTCGACGAGGGTGGGAGAAGGACATGGCTTAGACTTGAGAGTGGGGAACGGCAAACAAGAGTCGACTGATGGCCACAGGTGTCCTGAAGCTGGGACGGGGGAGTAGCGTTAGTTTGTCTGGTTTGAGAGTCGATGCAAGCAGAGAAAGAGAGCACCGGTGGGTGAGTCACAGTCGATGTTCCTAAATCACACACCCGGGACGGGGTGCGGAGGGACTAGACTGGACGTCGACCGAGTCTTGGGTCGGGATGGGGGATTGGCCAATGCCGGAAGTTGGGGCAGTGTTTGCGATCGAGACGGGGGACAGAAGAAACAGGGAATTGGGGATGATGAAAGGAGAGAGAGAGAGAGGACGAGAGAAGAGGGAAGGCAAGTTCGTACCAAGTAACTGCGTCCAAGGGCGTAGCCAGCTGTGGATGGTTGTTGATCAAGGGCGCGAGCAGACGGAGGAGAGACGACGATGGAACAACAGCGAAGCCGGGCGAGGGACGAACGAGTCGGGAACAGCAGATATATCTCGCACTCGACAGGGAGGACGGTTTCCAGAGCTAGGCTAGAGTCGAGGAGACGGGTGCGTGCAACACGAGAGAGAGAGGGAGAGACTCGATATGATGAGATGGGGTTGCGGACGCGGATGGACGAGAGAGAGGCAGAGGCGGGTGGAACTGGGCGAGAGAGCGAGAAGACGGGGCGTAAAAGGGTATATGAAGAATGAGGGGGAATGCAGGAGGCGCCAGGATCAAGCAGCAAGGGACGAATCGACGGCGGCAGCACAGACAAACGGGGTCGAGGGAGACGACGGGATTGTCGAGGGTTGGTTGCGAGTTGCGAGGGTGGGAAAAACGACGGTGGCGGCCTCAGGACAGGAGCGTGACGAAGTGAGGTTGAAGGACGACGGGAGGCGGAAGGGAGGAGAAGAGCGCTTGAAGACGGGCGCGGAGGTCGCTGGCGGACGGGGTCAGCGGAGTGGGCTCGCGGTGGAGCGCTGGAAAATGGGTGCTTAGAAACCGGCCGCGGGCCTCTCTCAGCCCACGGCTGGGGCTCGCTGGCTGTTGCCTAGAGCCCAACACCAATCAGGCCTTAGCGGGTGCCCTGGGCTGAGGCGAAGCCTGTGCGAAGGAGGCGCATCCCTGCCGCACGTCGCTGTTGATAGCGGAGGGCGCGCTGGGGTACACGGTGCACTAACGGATTTTGAGCCTCCTTTTGCTCCATCAGGGTGCGTCCGGGTGCTGTCGCTCCTCTGTCGCTCCTCTACCGCGCCGTTTGGCCGCTTTAACTACGGGGCCACCACCACCACTTTTTCTAGCCGGAAGCAACGGCTCCTGCACCGCAGATAATGCTCCAAGTACCACAGCTATCGCGGGTCCCCCAAACGAGTTCCCCCAAAAGCCCGCCCCCAACCAACCAGTGTGTGTGCGAGCGTGCGAGTGCCCGAGTGCGTGTCGCCCGTCAACTTCGCACAGCTGCCCGTTTTGGTCTCTTACAGCCCCGTCGGCCAAGCTCCGTGCGAGCGCGTGCGAGAGTAAGAGTGAGAGAAGAGACAAAAGGGCGACGCTTGCAGAGGCAGGCGAATTCTCGGGCCTGTGAGTGCTCCAACGCAGGGCCGCGACAGACGTTTGGGGCCAAAGGGGCAACTCATTGCGTAGCCAGATGTCGTGGCCGCATCGCACAAGTTCCCACCTCCCCCCCCTTCTTCCGGCTTCCTTTGGCGTTTTGTTGTGTTCATGACGGCGATCATAAACTTTGTGCCAAGAACTCGCATTCATTTTGGAAACAGAGACCGCCCCTCGTCCTCATCTATTTGCAGAGGTCAAGCAGTCGGGATGGATGGGCTAAGGAGTGGTGGGCGTTTGGAGTTGATGATGATGCATCCGGACTACCTATCAAAGGTGTTGGTCCCATTGTGACCTAACCAACGACGGTATTCATACTGTGGCTCGCTACGTATGGCGACCAACATGTTCACCTGTGGACAGACTGGAACCAACAGCTGTGGGCAGCCCACTGAGTTACCCTCTGTGGGATGGGACAACCCAGGCGAACTGGGTGAGGTGACGTGAGGTGACGTTGAAGGAATGGAATGGTTGTGTCTCCTCCTCCACTCTCCCCGACACTGTCACTGCCACTGTGCTTCATCAACTGCTTCAAGTGCTGCTGCTCTTCTGCTCGCCCAAGTGGCAACGATGGCACAACCGTGGCCATGAGCCTATCGAAACGCCTTGCTGCAGGGATCGCCACACCCCGGTCCTCAATGTCGCTCTCGTTGGCCTCCCGCGGTTCAACATCCCACCCTCTTCGAAGTGTACAGCACGGGCGACGCTACGGTGGGAGCTGTGACGGTCGACTTGCCCACTAGGGTGGCACTAGCTTCTGGGCTTTCCACCGGGCGTTTTCCCCAGGAGGTCTCCTTGCAGGGCGTCGAGGTGGGCGTGCAGCTCGATGGCAGCAGGACGAGACATTCTCCCATTGTTACCATCTCATCAACTTTTTAAGGTGAGTCTAGACTGACCCCCTGCTTCTCCCGATGATGTGCTACGTTTATTTAGTGCTGTATTCGTAGCGAATGAGCTCTCTCGAGTCTGAGAGCAAGCTTCCATTCTGCCGTTGCTGTCCATGAGCCATGATGAGGTGTCTCACCCAGGTCTCACGGAAAAGGAGTCACATGGACTCACACTCGCACTCACACTCACACGGCGCGGAGCGGAGTATGAACTACCCCTGCTCCACTCTCGCACTCGATGCCACACTTCTTCTCTCACACTCGCATCCCGCATCCCGCATCCAAGTATCCATAGCATCTGGCATCAATGATCCATCCATCCATCCATCCCCTCCCCCAAAAATGCATGTTCCACGCCCATGCATCCCTACCCTCCACCTCAGCCCTGTTTCCTGGCTATGCCTGTAGCTCGCGATGCGCTGCGCAGCCCACTCGCTGGCTCCCCTTGTTTCCCAAGCCTCCCGCCCAGGGCATTGCAGCGGCACCATGCGAGTCTGTTTTACTCTGCATCGTCGAAGGCTTCAGATTTCGTGTGGCTGAGGCGAGATGACACAGAACGGTGGAGACTCGACATGCAACCCAACCAGCCATGATCAACTGCATTAAAAAAAAATCAACATCAAAGTTCGATGTTGGCTGGGAGGGGTCGTATGGTTGAAGGAGCTGCTTCTTCTCCTCACTGACATGACATGCCTCCAGCGAGCCGGCCATAATCGCCTGGGCAAGCACCGTATGGTCGTTGGGTTCGCGGCCCAATCTTCGTACGTACTACGCAAGTTACAGATGGGCTCAGATAGCAAGGAAACTACCTGGAAGCACTTCTGAAAAGTCCTAGGACGCACGGCACTGACGCAACACGCAGACATACGCATATGAAGAAAGACACACACATACGCAGTCTCGCGCCTATGCATCACCCAAGGAACCCCCTCTCTCGTCGAACCTTGTCGTACTGAACCCTACGGACTGCAGGACATGCGAGGCCTGGATCGTCATCTGCCCACCCTCTTTCTCTCTCCCCCTTGTCCTGCAGACGACCCGGCAGCTCGCCCTACTGGGCACCGAGCACGGCAGAGCTCTCTGAGTATGTCCTTCTGCCCTCTCTGCCAGCCCGAGGTCCTAGGAATTCCCTACGGGGCATACGTAGCTCGGCCGCGTCTCCGGTCGACACAACCTGCTGGCTCACTCTGGCTCTGGGCTCTTGGCTTCTGGGCGAACACATCCGGGTGGGCCCATTCCACATGCATTTCAAGTTCAACCCGTCCTAGGACCCGGCCGGAGCCAATGATGCTCCGCCCGATCCACAAGTAGGGCTGGTGGACCAGGGGAAGACGGAGTCACGAGGGCCAAGGCGGCAAGCGGCTTGACTCGCTCCAATCTAATGCTGCTCGGTTCCATTTTTCGGCCCCTAAACTCCCCGATTCCCTCAGGACGATATTCCTACTGCGTAGAACTGTATTCCTAAATTCCTCAATTCGCAAAGGTCCTAATCCATGTCCTGGGCGTCTAGCGGGCGGGCGGGCGATGTCCTAGCTAGACCCTCACCGTCACCACCGCGATCTTGCGCTACACCATGACGTCTCCAGTTGACGTATCCTCGCATCCCGCTCCTGAAACCTGCAGCAGCCGCCCATCATTCCTCCATTGCTTATCACGCGTCCGTTGACCGAACCGGGTTCTCCGTCCTGCACCCCCAAAAAGACAGCTAAATGCCCGGGCTTGGCGCCGACGAAGCATCGGAAGTTGAGCAAGCGACGAACACGCACTCTCATACGGGGAGGGTCACGTACGTTCGGCAAAAGGCCCGTCCGGTAAGGGCAGTTGAATGACCCGCGGCGGCCGCGGACGGGGGACGGGACACGTATCCACGCAATCCACCGTCTGCAAACAATCGTCAACGTCGGCGAATGGACTCTTGGCCATCAGCCCTACCGACGGGCGGGTCGTCATTCAACCCGGCTGGCCAATGGCGTGCGGTTTTATCGAGCAGCCTGCCCAAGGCCCTCCAAAAAAGAGTCTCTTCCCAAGGCACCCGTATTCTTTTGCTCGCAGGGGGATACGTATGCTTAATACGACGATGGTCCTTTTTTTTTGCGCGTTCTTCTTTCAACTAGACTATTTCGTAGTTAGTCTCGTATCTCCTATTCGTGTCTTGTCTCGTTTTTGTCCACCTGAGACGATGCAGCTGGCCGGGACTAGATTGGATTGTTTCTCTATCTTAGCTCCCCGTGCCACCCCCATGCCATGGCCTAAAATGGCATGGCCTAAGATGGCATGGCCTGAAAATGGTCCTTAGTCGCAAGGCAACTGTTAATTCACCACTTTCATTCGACGACAGAAGGACCTGGTGACAATCGCCGTTCGCAAGCTTGCCAGCCTCGGCTACATTTTATTCTCGATTGATAGTTGCCTGCTTCGCTCCTCCGATGTTGATCTTGCTATCCTATCACAGGAGCTCGTGGTCTGGGGCACTTTTTGTTTGACGTCGTTTTATCTGTGATTCCCCCTGCTCGAAACCATCTCCACCAGTCGGGATTGCGAGCCGGGATAGTCAACAGGGTAGTTCCCCAACGTCATGGCGGTTGACTACTTACCTCCCTGTGAAGGGGTCATTGCGGACAACTAGAATGACGCCATCTGGGTTTTGGGTCCAGACAGAGGGAGGCTTAATCTGATGCAATCATTCATCCTCCATTCTGAGGTAGGCTCACGGGAAGAAACTGGTTACCTAAGGTATCATTCATAGTCGACTAAGTTTCACTATGGGGTCCACTTGTCTAAGTCTGTTCACATTATACAGGTAATAAAAATTCAACTCGAAAATCAATAGCAATGTCTTTAGCAATGATGCTGTCTATAATACATATGTTTTCGTTCATCTTCTCCGTTCCAAACAAGTTCATCAACGCAAATCTCATGAACCATAACCAACTACCCATGGACTGACTTGATTCGACTTAGTGGAAGACACGGTACTGGTACTCATCATATGGCAGAACTTCCTCTGACCTAGTCGAAAACATCGCCTCAGACTCAGTCAAGGGCGAGACAGCTCGCTGTTGCGGCTCATGAGCCATGGCCGGGTGCGACGAGTACGGCTGCGCGACGGGCGTCGGATCAGTGACGCGGCCACCTTGACTCTGGTAAATACCCAGCCCAACTCCCTGGCCGCCGTGGTTGGTGGTGGGGTAGTAGTGCTCCCAGCCGGTATAGCCGCCCATCTGCTGCGGTTCGGACCTCCTGCGGGTCGGCGGCGGGCGTGCAGGGCCGGCGTCTTCAAAGGGCCGGCGGCCACCGCCCCGGGCCCTGCCGTCCCTGCCTGTCGTCCGGGGCGCCGGCCGGTGTTCAGGGCGGGCGTCTTCAAGGGCCCGGCGGCCACCGTCACGGGTCCCGCCGTCCCCGCCCGTCGTTCGGGGCGAGTGACGCTGCTTGTTGTGGCGAGACGAGGATGAGGACGAGTGGTGCGAGCGCGCAGGTTGGGAGACCGTGCCCATGGGAATGGCGCTGAGATACAGGTTGCACTGGGGGCACCATCCCGGGTCGGATACAAGTCGAAACTTGGGCTTGCATTCAGGCGGACTGGGGAGGCAGCACGCCCACCAGCTTTGGGGTTGGCGAATAGGGCAGAGCTTTGTTTTGTCGGCCGAGCACCCGCACTCGTACGTGTGCTTGGTTTCTACGCACATGATGCCAGCTTCTGTGTGTCTTTGTTAGCTGGGCTGGGTAGGTAGCTCGCTTGCTTGCTTGGTGGCCGGGCTGGCTTGCCTTGCTGCTGGCTTGCTTTCTTTGTTGGCGGGGATGACGACTTGCTGCCGGGATGATAGCTTGTTACCAGATGACAGCTTGTTGCCGGATGATAGTTTGCTTCTTGGGTGATAGCTTGCTCAAGATTTCTCTGCCGAGCAAGAGATCATTCACGTCCTTGCTCCTGGCTCGGGGATACCGCGCAATATATCCTCCACAAGATTGTGACCCGTCACCTGCAACTATCCTGTTCGGACAATGGCGTTCTGGTATGTTGAATGTTCAATGGCTTTGTGCCGGGAACACGCAACTGAAAAAAACAACGTGAACGACCTGTTGTCCGGGGCCGTTCAAAGAACTCCAATAGCGTCTGTCGCATAACATCTCGAGCACCTTCCAAAACACGAATAAGAAGCAGAACCCTTTGTCTGAACGTTGTACATGCTTGCAGCTCACATGTTGCAGTTTCTGAGATGAAAATATGAGCATAAAAACAGCCTGATTGATTCCACAGATTCTGCTTTTATCACCAAACCACTTCTTCTGCTTGCAAGAACTGAGCAGGAGACCAACCACCCGTCCAACGAAATAAGCACGAGAAGAACGTGCAAACCATGTCCTCGTTGCTGCGCTCCATCTGGAGCAGACCGAAGACACTGGCCCCCGCCAAACTGGACGACTCCGAATATGGAAGTTCTGATGACTCCCGCACCAGATGTCCTCCCGCCCTGGGCTACTGGGAGACCATGGACTGGCTGGGGAACCCGACCTCGCAGACCCTAGACGCCATCCTCGACGCCAGAGACGAGGAAGAAGACGCCATAGCCTGCGCTAGGCGAGGGCTCTTATCGAAGCTGGCAGGGTGTTGTTGGCAGCGAACGAGACCTGCGCACAACAATTCAAACGACTCACTCTGCTACGAAGACTGTCTTGCGGCCTCCTTCACCCTCGACGATGGGCCCCCGAAGCCCCTGACTTCCAAGTCCGCCTTTCAGATTGTCCTTTTTGCTGTCTCTCGGATTTCCTATGCTCCTGAACGAGACATAGGGGATAAATGGAAGCTCAAAGCCGCGTCTTGTGCTGCCGTCCGACTCATGGAAGTCCCGAGCAGCCCGGAGGACCAAGAATGGCTCGAAAGAGTCATGCCATGTCTGAAGGACGAGTGGAAGACTCCGAAGGAGACCTGGTCCGCTCGCTTCCCAGACGAAATGGTAATGGCGTTGTTGGGCGAACACGTAGCCCGGAGAGAGGTGCTCACCTCTAGCTGCTCGTCGAGCCATACTTCTCCAACGGTCATCGATATTGGTCCTTCTGACAAGCCTTCGCGTACTGACTCAATGAAGGCTGTCATGAACTTTAGCATGGTCCAAGATTGACCCGAAGTGAGTTTCCTCTGACCTCGCCTTTACCAACTACTCAGTTTCTGACCATAACGACTTGGCTGTTGAGAGCACACCTGTGTGAAGCGGAATGCGGATACCCCTGAAATGCGAATGAAACTTTATCCCACTTTCTTTCCATGACATTGATATATACCCCCTGAACTACGGAAACACGGAGGACATACTTGGCCGAGGGAGTCCACGGGACTGCTTCAATTTGCTTGAATAATCATGAGCGTAATTTGGATATTCTCCTGGAGTTTTACTTGGTCTTGGCTCGCGTTGATAGATTTGTTTCCTTCTCTGGCCAGAGCACCTTTTATTGAATAGATTTAATTTACCTGCTTGAAAAAACCTCATCGACTTTTATATATTGACCACCTCATTGTGATCCTATGACTCCATCCGCCAGTCTATCTACACGTGAGCCCACCCATTATGAGCCAACACCTGCATCTCGTTGATCAGACAAAACTCGCCCGGCTCGCGATTCCCCAGCCCCTCCTTCTCCCAGCGCCTGACGCGCCGCCGGACTATCCAGTCCTTGAACGAGGCCGTCGTCCAGCGGCTCAGGCGGTTGACCCACAGCCCGGCGAAGACGTCCCACACCGACAACCAGGGTTCGGCGCCGCCGGCCGGGTGCGTGGCCTCGTACGCCGCCAGATTGTACCCGACGCGCACGCGCGGGTTGACGAAGACGCCGCGCGACTTGGACAGCGGGTTGTCCGCGTGGATGAGGCAGCATTCCGAGCCCTCGAGGTGGTGCGTCGCCAGCGAGTCCGGCACGGCGCGGAAGCGGAGCTGCGAGGACGAGACGAAGGGCTCCACGGGCATGGCGACTAGGTAGGTGAAGGTTAGCTAACAGTCAGGCTGGGAAGAGAAAGCAAACGGACCTATGCCGTTCCAACAGCTCGTGACTGGCACGGCGTCAATGTGGTTGACCAGCGCGTTCCTCGAGCCGCTGGATTGGAAGTACGGCCATGTCTGCATGGCATGTGCTTTCCCTTTGTTGTCTCTCAGAGCAAAGGTATCGTAGTACAGCGGTGGTTTGGAGAAGTCGAGCGAGCACGCGGCAGCATAGTCGCCGCCGTTGGTATCGAGGAGCTTCATGACATCGTCGGTCTGTCCGCGCAGCGAGGGCAGTCAGTTATTGAACGTCCGCAGAAAGCAAGCAGTGCTTGGGCAAAACTTACAGTGAAGATCACATCGTTGAGGAAGAGGACCTTGTCAAAGTCGGTGCCCTTCTTATGAAGCTCAACCAGATCACGCAGCGTCTTATTCCTCAGCTTCGCCAAGTAGGGTATTCTCCGCAGCTCCGTGCCCCTTGACGTCTCGATCCAGCCCTCTCCCTGGTCACCGCGCGCAATCTCATCACGATGCGTCACGTCCGATAGCTCAATGCGACGCGGCACGCCCCGACGCTCCAGCTGGTTGTCCAGTTCGCGCAACGCCTCCTTGGTATTGTCCCAGCTGCCGCTCTCGTAGATGCTGACGAAGACGTTCTCGGGCCCAAAGGTCTCGGCCAGCTTCACGACGGCGTCGTTCCAGTGGTTCTTCAGTACGTGGCCGTTGTTCCAGTGCATGCTGGCAATGTAGACGCGCTCGTGGGGCGGCGAGGACCGCGGGGGCGTGCGGTCGGCATCGGCGATGTCGCGGTGGATACGGAGGGTGTCGAGGACGCTGATGAGGCAGAGAAGCACGAGGACGATCTTGAGGGTTCGCGAGCGGAGGAGGCGGCGGACGTAGAGGCGGTTCCCCTTGGAGAGGATCATGGTTCCTTTCGGGATATGGACGGGTGTTGGCTGGAGCAGCGAAGCTGCATTATAGTGGCCGCTCACGGAATTGGTTCAATGGAATGGCTTCACTTGTGCAATTCGAAAATGCGCCGTCAGTACCACCATGACGTCTGATGGCTTGTACGTGGCTCAGCTTCGATGTTTGAAGGTCGACAGAGGTTGGTCGGCGTAATTGAACATCATATTGGCCTTGACAAGGGAGAGCTCCCTGCTGTGGCTGGTCCGCGTCTGTGCCACAACTGCCACACACAGTTCGAGGACAAAATGACAGAAGTACTGAGTACCTACCGTTCTATACCATTCTACCGTCTTTGTATTTCAAAGCACGTCTCTCCTCACTTTGGTCTTCGTACGCAGACACGGTTTCACTCTCACTCTGATCGGTTTGGAGCACAATCAAGTAAATTATCTTATCCACTCCCGCGTACTTCTTTCTCCCCTACCATTGTGATGTGGGATTTTCCTTCTTCAGCTATGGTACATATCCTCGGGACTCTCCGGTTACCCGTTGGTGGCCGCCAAGTTCCTCTTGGTTTCGCAAGTTCACCTTTCAGCCCGTGAATATCATCCCGTATGCTTCAACTGTTCCTACAATTTCAACCCAGATCTCATCTTCACATCTCTCATGTGTCCGTAAGATCCATCATCTGCGAGTCGTCCGTCTATTTAGCAAAGTGCAGGTCATAGCCTAGCCACTTTCTTCGGAGGACTTGGTCGACAGAGAGGCCGGGGTAGCCGTAAGTCAGGGGCAAGAAATAATACCAGCCCGCAACCACGACGGCAATGACCGCAAGGCAAGCAATCCATGCGCTAAGCATGCTCTGACCGGCAAACCGCTCCCGAGCCGTGACGTGGTGTCGGGGCCCGGTGATGGCCTTCTTAGTCTGGGGGGCAGGTTCATCGACGGGCTCAGAGTTGAAGATGAATTCAAGGAGAGCACCGGCAACCAGACAAGATGCTAGATGGGCTGGGAGATAATGATGCAAGAAGAGCTGACGTCCCATGAGGTAGAACGGGAAGTAGTGAGTGGCCCAGGCCAGGAAGAAGAACCCGGTCGAGTTGTACAGTCGGGAACGAGTACCTGTGATCCTGTTAGCGCGCTGCATGTGGAATCAAACACTTCTTGGAGACTTACGGCGGTCCAGGGCATCAATGCCGCGGCGAAGAGAGACCTGGTCGGCTAGAATGATACCGGCATAGACGGCCAGCAGACTGCTGGCAAGCCACCAGCCGACGGGGTTGCCGAGGAAGTAAATCTGCTGGCGGGTGTCGGCCTGTGTCCAGAAGCTAACACCGCGGAGCAGGAAAGGCCACTGGTAAGGGTGGCTGGAGTAGGGGTGACTGCTAGTCAACTTGCTGTTGTGGTAGAACATGGCTCGCTGGAGCTCAAACCACTTCTGCAAGAACGGCAGCTGCTTGACCTTGCGCTCCGGCTTCTGACGGCGAGGGTCATCTTCGGGTAGTGATGGGATATCCTCGACAATCCAGATGTTGGAGCTAGGGGCAATCTGCTTGTTCCCGTTGATCTCTTGTTGCTTGTAACCCCACTCAGGCAGAGCCTTGGTGTGAGTCCACATGGCCACCTTGCTGGGATTGTGTATGAGCTTGAAGTGGCCGGCAACTGACTTGAAGTCCTGGTTCTTCTTTCCGTGCTCGATTCGGACCTCGAAGAGAGTATCGTTAACACGCTTGCCAAGAGCATCCTCGACGCTGACCGCCGTAAACTCCTGGTTGGTGGGGTAGTAGGGCGAGGCTACGTCGTGAGAAAGCAGAATCATGTCAGTGGCCAAGTGTCTGAGGCGCACCAGGTCGTGATTCTTGACATTGCGACCGGCCTTCTTCTCGCCATTGGCGGGGAGGATCTCCCAGTAGTTGTTCGTGTCGTTGTAAGGGTATCCAGTAACCTGCTGGCCCTGGCTCGAGACACGGCCGTCATCATATCGAAGAGGGTAACGGTCCTCGTGGCTGTGGAGGTATGTCTTGGTCTCTTTGTGTCGGATGGAGATGCTGTCACCGTACTGGATATTAATCGCGTTGGCGAGCATGACATTGTCACTGAGAGTTTCCTGGAACTCGGGGGTCATAAAATCATCACCTGGGCCGGAGCGGTAGAGGACGGCAAAGTGGACCTGGAACCAGAAGAGGTAGAAGAGGAAGGGCATGATGATCAGGCCAAAGGCACGAGCAGCGAAATGCTTGCCAAACTCGACGAGGCTGATAGCGCCACCGGGTCGGCTGATGTTGAGAAGGTCCCAGAGGTCAATGATGACAGCGGAGCCAATGGTGACAAAGGCGAAGAGACCGACATACTTGGTCGACATGTCACACGACAGGGCGAATCCGGTGAGGATGAGCCACTTCCACCACTTCCTGGAGAAGGGCTGGTGTCGGAGCTTGTACCACTTTATGTAGAACAGCAAGCTGCATGCCATGGCGAGGACCAAGGTGGCATCCAGGAGAATGAGGCGGGTCTGTCCGATGTGGGCATTGTCGAGGAGGATCAAGCCAGCAGCCAGAAGACAGGCAGGGAGACTGTAGCCAGACTCCCACATGATCAGGTAGGTGACGGAGACGGTCAGGGCGCCGAGGATGGCGGGTAAGGCACGGAAAGCGACGTAGGGGACCTTGTTGGCGATATAGGAGTCGCCAATGTTCTCAAAGTGGAAGTGGCCATCGTAGCCGACCAGCCAGCCCATGAAGGCGAAGAGGAGCTTGCCAAAGGGGGGGTGGACATCGAAGAAGTAGGTTCGCTCGAGGTAGTAGGAGGCAAACTGTTTGCGCAAGGTGTCAGCATTAGCGACGGAGGCGAGGTCTCGCAGGGGGGAAACAGCAATGATCTCGTACCTTTCCAAAGTGAACCTCGTCGAAGACGACCTCGTTGGGGTGGCTGATGCCCCAGAAACGGGTGACAAAGGCCAGGATGGTGATCAGGGTGAAGGCGATCTTGTAGTCGGTATCGTACTTGTAGTCGACCTTCTCGGCGACAGCCTTTGCGAGCTTGTCGAGTTCGACTTCGGGGGCGAAGACGGCAGCGTCGACCTTCTTGGAGGGCACGCTCCGCTGTCGCAGGCTGCCCTGCGGCGTGGAAGGGCGAGCCATGTCGGAAGGCGACTGGGGCGAGGCAGGAGTTGATGGCTGTGATGGTACCATGATGGTTAGCTTGGGCGTGTTCTCTGACGAAAGGAAGGTATCGCGACGACGCAGCAACCGGCGACTTTGTAGCAACTGCAACTGCAGCTCGAGGGACGGGCTGACGCCGCCGGATCGGGAGAGCTGTGTCTCACAAGGACACTCAACACTCCTCAGCCAGGGAAGAAATGGAGCTGGGTTGTGTCGAATTTCCGAGACTGTGGTACTCACCTCACCTCAGGGAGGAATGATTAGGGCCAGGTGACCACGGGATAGGGAAAAAGAAGGCTGAGAAGGAGAAGAAGGGGAAGGGGAAGAATCAAGAAGAAAGGAGAAGTCAAAAGAATGGAGAGAAGGAGGGTGAAAAGAAGAGGCAGGATGCAATGGCAAACTTGCCGGGGAGTTGAAGAGGGAGAGAAGGAAAAAAAGAAGAGGCGATTGGATCCTCGGTCCCTTCGCAGTAGCAACGGATTTCGCGTCAGAGCTGCCAGTCGAGACTTGCCAGCTTCTAGTTTCCACACCTGAACTTGCTTGGATGCAGGGGGCCCAGCTAACAGTTCTGGGCGCCACTTTTCTTCCTTTCTGGCCACTTGGCACTTTCTTCGCCGCCAAATAATTTCCAGACCCTCCTTTACTACGAACGAACGACCTTCATCCAGGGGATTTCCAGTGGATGGGGCACCTCACCTCAGGCTAAAGAACACGGGGCGGAAGCTATTATTAGGGGGCAGTGGACGAGCTACAGAAGGCTCTCTCCGCTGGCTCGGTCTCGTCCCTTGTGTTTCCCCCTGTGGCCCTGGCCCCTTGGTCGTACCCTTGATCAGACGCACAGGGCTGAAAGATCGCTCCGGGAATGGCTGATCACCCCTATAACCACCGACCCAAGACACACTCCAGCAGTACGAATAATTAAACCTGTCAACCTGTCACCTGTCGGTCTTATCGATAAGTTCAGCTGGGTTGCTTCGAAGAGCACGGCGCGGGGCAAGCTGCTGGAGAGCAGCGTCATTGTCCGCCAACAATTTCCCCTCTTGCGTTGAGAAAACGAGGCGATGCTACAGCGAACATGTAGACGCAGGGGAGGGATATAGAACGCCGTTTATATCATGCGTTTTGTTTACGGTCTAGACTTGACTGTAGTAAGGAAGCAACCCTATAACGCAGTGGTGTTGATGAAGAGCGAGGACGAAGGAATCCAATCCAAATACGGATTCTCAAAGATACCTACGTTTGGAACCCCTCTCCTCTACAACGTAACTTGGCTGAGATCAACAAATAAGTCTCCTTATGCTGTGTGAGTATGTAATTGAAAATGTACGTAATTGCTCGTCCGAGAACTGGGCCGTCGGAACCCGTGCCGAGTACATGAAGCCAGCCGCGCTCTCACCTATTCTCAGGCTGCCTCACCCAGGTAGCTTAGTTACGGTGTGTACCTTGAGAACCCCCGCGCATCTCGAGAGCGCCGTCTCCGGAGGGCGCGGGCGGGGCTTCGAGGAGAGTCGGGTGGTGCTCCCCCAACTCCCCAGCGTAAAGAGCATCGCGGTTAGCCGATCAACGGAAAGAATTGGACCTGTGATGCGGAGTCACTTAGTCTACCTGCATGTTACACGTGTGTCTAGTAGTAAGGCGCGGTCGTCCCAGGTCCCAGCGACTTCTGCCGTCTTCCACTGACAATCGCAGCTTCCCAAGCAAGCGGAGCAAAGGCCCGGACTTCAAATACATAGCTACCCGCCCATCCCTCGCATATTTCCAGAAAGTGTGTTTGTATCTTCGCTTCTTCACTCCTTCACTCCCTCACTCCTTCACTCCCTCGCCCCCTCACTCCAGACTCTCAATCTTCAACAACTCACCAACACCAACTTCTCTCCTTCTCCTTCTCACGTCTACTCACAGGTATGTTGGCGCCCCTCGCCCGCAGAGCGCCCCGGCTCGCTGCCGCTCTTCGGCCTGCCGCTCCGATCCTGCGAGACCCCAGGTTCACACGTCACTTTGTTAGACCACAATCCACAATGTCCGATCAGACCATCATCTTCACCAAGAACGCCGCGGCCCGTGAGTCTCCCTGTCCCCTTGACCGTGATAGCAATTGTACTGACGCCGTTCTCTCAGCTGTTGGCCCTTACGTATGGCCCCCCTGAGGAATCCCCCTCTCATAACCTTTGATTGACCATTTCAACAGTCACAGGCCATCAAGACCCCAACTGCCATCTACTGCTCTGGCCAGATCCCCCTCACCCCCGAGGGCCAGCTCCTCGAGGGCACCATCGCTGAGAAGACCCGCCAGTGCTGCCAGAACCTCAAGGCCGTCCTCGAGGAGGCTGGTTCCTCCATTACCAAGGTCGTCAAGGTCAACATCTTCCTGTCCGACATGGACCACTTTGCTGTACGTGTCTCACCCCCGCTCATCTCCACTCATCTACTATGCCTTAAACTTATTAACCCTGGATAGCCCATGAATGAGGAGTACGCCGTGTGGTTCGCCCACAAGCCCGCTCGTAGCTGCGTCGCTGTCAAGACCCTCCCCAAGAATGTTGATGTCGAGATTGAGGCTATTGCTCTCCCTTAAACTGGGCATCTTCCAAGTAAAAAAGTTGGTCCGCAAAGAACTGCTGAATACAAGAAATACAAATATTATCACATTCGCTATTTTGTCTGTTATGCTTCTCTAACAAGCAAGAATCCTTGCATGAGTCGTAAATCTGGGGTATTCTGATCTACATCCTGGGCGGTAGCCACTTTGACGGTGTCCGGTATTTTCTATGTAGTCTCATGACCCTAAGGCCTATGCTTTATAACTCCATAGGCCTGTGAGTTGCGATTTGTCCCTCTAAATCAACGATCGCGTCTCCGGGTTGATGAAGTCTATGCGTTGTAAGCTATCTCTGGATGATGAGAAGCACTAGAAGAATGGGTCGCCTACGCAAGGTGTTGAAGGCTCCTCAGAATTCGGCATCAGCGAGTAGTCGCAAATAGTTGACATGGAGCTTTATAGGTGGGTAAGAGAAACGTCGGGACACAAACATGACACCCCCATTGGTGCAGTAAATTTCTATCCAAAGTCTATCTACACGTTCCAGATGACAACTCTGCCGTCGACGCCGCTTGCTATTTCTGTGGTTAGCTTTTCCAACGGCGACAACTAGTGAGTGAATCGACTTACAGCTGAATTTGGTGACACGATCGCCAGAAAACTCGTATGGACGAATCATGGTGATGGTGTTCTGGTGAACGGTCTTGAGTTGCGTGTCGTCCTTTGCCTTGCCCTTCAGATCCATCTGTCTGAACATGTTCAACGCGGACTCCTCACGCTGCACGCCCTCAGGACGACCCTTGGACTCGATCGTTCCAGCAAGCTCCCAGCCGCCCTCGTTACCCCGGAAGCGGAACGCCTCGCAATCGTAGCCAGCGGCGATGATCTCATCCTCAGCGCTCCACAGCAGGCTCTTGAAGGGGAGCATCTGGCTGGAGATGGTGACAACGGCACGAGGGGCCTGATCGGGTCCACTTGGGTAGACTACTGTAATGCTGCTGTCATGCGCAGCAAAAGCAAGGCTGTCTCCGCTCGGGGAGAAAGAGACGGAGTGAACCCATCCTGCCGAGTTGTTCAGGTACTCTCCACACACGGTGTTGAAAGGAATTCGCTCGCCCCAGACACCAGGGGCGGGTCGAGCGTCGACACCCTTGATGAAGCTGGAGAGGACTCGGGCGTGGGCGTCGGTAGAACCGGCGGCAAGGAGGACAGAGTTGGGGTGCCAGGCGACACTGGTAATGGTGCTGCGGATGGGCTTCTTCAGATGCTTCGACACCCACCAGTCGTTCTCCTCCTCGAAGTAGCAGACAGCGATGACGCGGTCACCGGAACCGACGGCAAACTTGGTCTCCGAAGGCGACCAGCGGACGAAGGTCGCGGCCCTGTTGATTCGAAGCAGGACCAGGGTGGGCTTATATCCGGTAGGAGAAGGTTCCCAGACGAGAGCATTACGATCTGGCGGTCATATCAGCTCTAAGTTGACACAGGGTGGGATTGGGAGGGATGGCACTCACCCTGAGAGCAGGTTACGATACGACCGCTCTTGGGAGCAATATCCACGCTAGTTACGGTCTTGTCGTGGCCCTTGAGCTCATCCTGAAGCTTGAAGTCATTGCCAGCCTTGGAGTACAGCTCGACAGCGGAGTCCCGAGTAACGGCCAAGATTGACTGATCGGCCGAGAACGAGTGGTCAACGATTGGGTTGTGGAACAAGTGGTGAACTTCGGGGGCGGCCATGTTGTACGATGCTGATGCGGTCTGCGATAGGAGGAGCTCTCTACTATCGCTTTCAGAGTTGTCGGAGTGTGAAGAAAGTCGGAATTGGCGGAGTGGTTGGCAATGGGGAGGCTGACGATGCTGCTGGCACAGTGGGCTGGAGCAGTGGGGGTGGGGTTACGTAGCCAGCTCCAAGCTTGGACCACTCCGAAGGCTGTCGCTGTGCTTCCAGCACTGTAACGCTAACAGCTCCGCGAGGCTGTGAGACTCCCGCGAGTCGACAAAAAACTCCACCTCCACACAACATCGATATCAGCGATTTTACGACTCCTGGCGCGCCCGCAAAGCCTCCTCCTCCCAATCTTTCTGCGAAACGTACCAAGGGACCGAGTTTCTTGGTTAAACGAGCATAGATTTATATATCAGACGTAACACTCCCGGGATCGACGACACAATGGCCGCCGCCACCGCACCGCCTCGTGGTCTGCAGCCAAACTCCACCCTCCCCGCGAAAGTGCAACCCATCCCTCCCAACCAGACGTCAGTCCTCTTCCATAAGCTGTCGCCGTCTTTGCTCTGACATGCTATAGGCTTTATGTCACGAATCTCCCGTCTGCGAAAGTCCAGAAAGCCGACCTGCGGACGGCGCTGTACATGCTGTTTTCGACGTACGGACCGGTGTTGGATGTTGTCGCCCTCAAGACGATGACGATGCGCGGCCAAGCTCACATCGTATTCCGGGACGTACAGACAGCCACCCAGGCTATGAGGGCACTGGAGGGACAAGAATTTCTTGGTCGTGAACTGGTACGTGTTTCCCGCGTCCCAAGGCGGAAGGAAGGTTGCCAGTCTGACCAATGTTTTCTTTTAGAAAATCCAATATGCGAAGTCAAAGTCCAACGCAGTGGCGAAACTCGACGGATCTTTCAAGATGCCCACTACCGGGGCTGCTGTTGTCGAGCAGACGGAACTTCAACAGAGCATCTTCAGCGCCCCTCCTCCCGGAGCTGCGACCGCACTGGGCTCTGGCCTACCTGCGAAGCCAGCAGCGGGCGTGGACCATGTCATGAAGGATGCGGACTCACCAGGGGATCGCGGTCAGAAGCGAACTCGTGACGACGAGGACGAAAGTGACGACGATGTGGCCATGGAGGAGGACAGCGACGATGAATAATGCACCCCTGCCGAAGGCCGGCTACTTCGCCAGGAGACAGAACCCACCAAACGACCGGAGTCGCGTCATTGGATTGCCATCTCCTTGGGCACCCACAAGCCAACACACCCTCCCACAAGTCCCAGCCAGATCATGAGGTAGTTCGTCCTGTCGCACTCAAAATTCGAGATGGCATCCCCGAGCAGGCAGGGGTGGACGAAGAAGGACGGGACACCCGTGACAGGGTGATGCTGGGAAGCAAGGTGTTAGTTAGGCCAACCGAACTGTTACGATACCCAGAATGTTGTTGAATTGACTTGTGGAAATAGCAACTTCCCATGACTCACATCGGCGGAGATGCCACCAATGCCACCAAGGGCACGGAGGCCCGCCTTGTACTCATCAGGCACGAGGCGGCGGAAGACGGTGTCGATGTTGAAGGCAGGCTCGTGGGCGGGGAGGCTGTGTAAAGTGAACCATAGACAAGGCACCCGGTATGTAGGATGAAGATGGATTTCATACTCGACCACCCCGACGTCGAGACGGGACGGTTGCTTTATGAGAGCTGCCTGGGAAGCTGTGAGAAACACCGCCCTGGCAAAACAAGATTCATGCCGAGGCTCCATTACCTCGTCCGAATTCTCCGCATCCATCATATCGCCATCCGCCGCCAGTGCAGCATCGTCCCTCGCGTCTTCGGAGAACGAGAAGCTACCCAGGCCCAGCGAAAGATCGCCGTGGTCCAGATCCGTCTGCAAGGGCCGCCTGATCTGAACGTACGTAGTGTACCCCCCGTCAAAGGAGAAGTCGGTGTTGAGGGCCGTACACGCCCTGAGCTTCCACCGGGCCCGCTCCGGTCCCAGCGCGGCGCGACAATACTGCCGCTCGAGGTGGTGGCACGCCTCGGTGAACTCCTCCGGGCTGAGGGACGGGTAGTTTGCGATGCTCATGGGGTTCTGTTTTCGGCGTAGTTGTCCCCGCAAAGATCTGTAGATGTCTCGGGATGTGCTCCGGGGCGCCAAGGGCTGGTCTCGTCGAAACGATGTCGGAGTACGGAGTGTCACACACAGCAAGACGGAGGGGTAGGTTAGGATACTTGGTCAGGGTTTCACTGAGGTTCCGCCTTCGTCCGTGTCTTTGGATAGGCTTTGTGCTGCCTGAAGAGGACGTCTCTCTAGTGCCGGGACGGGATGTTTCTGTCTGTCGAGTCCCAGGTCGTGCAAATAGCGATGTTCCGCGTCAGGTCTTGTCCGGCCGTTCGGTTGTGTGCTTCAGGGCCAACACAGCGCTAGAGAGGCCCCGGTCGCGTCCCCTCCGATACCTAAATTGGGAGGAGGTTGAATCCAATGGTTGTGGGGGTGGTTCGTCATCGCTTAGAATAGACGACGGGACCCCGTACAGGGATGTGGGCATACACATGCTTGTGAAATCTGGTCTCGTGTGCTGTGGCTCGCTGGAGCTTCTAATTAGCCCAGCTCTTTGTTCGACGTTGCGTTTTGCTGCTGCTGTTCTCAGCCCTCTACAAATATTAACCCTGCTGCGGTGCTACATCATCGTGCTTCTTCCTCATTGTCTACCCTCGAGCTATCCTCAATTATACCCACAGCCTCCGCTCTCGCCGTCGTGGCTCCATCGCTCCGCCAACTCTCGACCGTGACCTCCACGCCCCCCGACATGCTCCAGCAGAGCCCATGATCCGCGATCCGTTCAACCTTCACCGCAGCAACAGCGCCTTTAAGACCCCCTCGCCCCGACCCAGCCCGAATCACCGAGACGAGGCATCGCAAGCCGTCGCCAATGACTTTGAAATGTCCTTCTCGATCCCCAAGAACCTGCCTGCCTTCTCAAATCCCCAGCGAGACCTAGAGGATCGGTCCTGGGGCTCCGGCGCGGCCTCTGGACGATCCAAGGGGCTGCCCATGTACAAAGACAAGCCCTACGGCTATCCGGGGTCATACAAAACTCGGCCGTTCTGGAAGCGGAAGCGTGTGGTCGGCCTAATCGCCGTTATCCTGTCTTTGCTGTACTGGACCGGGTTCTTCACGAAACCCCCTAAGAATGCCCCTACGGATTGGAATTGGATGACCTTCTCCCAGGAGAAGAAGGGCGAGGCCGATTGGGACAAGAGAAGGGAGCGCGTAGTTGAGGCCTTCGAGCTGAGCTGGGATGCCTACAAACGACACGCATGGGGTATGTCGAAATGCGGATCCTCGACGCTCAATGGCCAAGTTTACTGACTGACGTGGTTGATACGCAGGTTACGACGAGTTCCGTCCCATCTCTAAGAAGGCTGGCAACATGTCCCCCAAGGGACTTGGATGGATTATCGTCGATTCCCTAGACACCATGATGATCATGAACTTGACGTCCCGGGTTCAGGATGCTCGGGAGTGGATCTCCAGCTCCTTGACCTGGGATCAGGATCAAGACGTCAACACGTTTGAGACGACGATCCGGATGATGGGCGGTCTTCTGTCTGCGCATTATCTATCCAATGAATACCCGAACCTCGCTCCGTTGGCCGAAGACGACGAGGGGGCTGCGGGAGAGGATCTATATCTCGACAAGGCCAAGGACCTCGCCGACCGTCTCATGGGTGCCTTCGACTCGCCATCCGGGGTTCCATTCGCTAGTGTTAACCTGGCGAAATATGAGGGTATTCCATCCCACTCCGATATGGGGGCCTCCTCGACGGCCGAGGCCACGAGTCTGCAGCTCGAGTTCAAATACTTGGCCAAGCTCACTGGAGAGAAGGACTACTGGGACCGGGTTGAGAAGGTCATGAAAGTCGTCGACGACAACGGCGCGCAGGATGGACTGTTGCCAATCTACATCTATGCTACGAACGGCGAGTTCCGGGGCACGAATGTGCGCTTGGGCAGCCGAGGCGACTCGTACTATGAATACCTCCTCAAGCAGTATCTCCAGACCAACAGCCAGGAGACCATATACCAGGACATGTGGGACGAGGCTTTGCGAGGAGTGCGAAAGCACCTGGTGACATACACGGAAAACTCCCAGTTCACCATCATCGGGGAGCGGCCCAATGGACTGGGGAAGAAAATGGTACCTAAAATGGACCATCTCGTCTGCTTCATGCCTGGCACGATTGCACTGGGCGCAACCGGAGGGCTGAGCGAGGCCGAGGCCCGCAAGCTGCCGACTTGGTCCAAGAAGAATGAGGACGACATGGAACTGGCGCGTGAGTTGATGCATACCTGCTGGGGCATGTATAAGTGCATGGCGACGGGGCTGTCCGCCGAGATCACCCACTTCGCCATCGAACAACCGCCACCTCCCATTTCGGCGGCCCATCAAGCACCCAAAGAATTTGATCCAGACCCGGATGCCGAGTGGCGGAAGGATTTCAAGGTCAAGGCCAACGACGTCCACAACTTGCAGCGGCCGGAAACGGTAGAGAGCCTGTTCTACATGTGGAGAATCACCGGGGACATTCAATACCGGGAGTGGGGATGGGAAATGTTCAAGTCCTTCGTCAACCACACGGCTGTCAGCAACGGAGGGGGGTTCACGAGTCTGCGCGACGCTAACGTGGTCCCGCCCAAAGTCCAAGACAACATGGAGAGCTTCTGGCTGGTAAGTGATGAACCGTGTGACGAGGCTAGGAAACAAGACAAACTAACGTGGAACCCACCAGGCCGAGACTCTTAAGTACATGTATCTCCTCTTCTCGCCGGACGACCTCCTACCGCTCACCAAGATGGTGTTCAACACGGAGGCTCACCCGTTGCCGCGATTCGAGCTTGGCGCGTTGTTCTCCACTGGGTGGCAGCGGAAGCCGAGAGATGAGAACGGAGTGATGATTGGAAAGAAGACTGAGAAGGAGGAGTAGATTTTGCGTTGTCGCATTGTAGTCTTGGAAACAAGCTTGGAAATGGAAGAGGAAGAGGAAGAGGAAGAGGAAGAGGAAGATAGTGCAAAATCAAGCATTGTATGTATGGTAGTGGCATCTGGATGGACCAACGGCCACGGCCAGGTTGCCTGTATGATGATGGAAGCAATGTATTGTTAATGTATACTCTGAGGCCGAGGTACCAGTGTTCATCCTGTTCTGAAGTGGCTTGTGCATGCGGGAAGGAATCGATTCCGCTGCATGTAAGCATCAAGTACTCATTACTAAAATGATCTCCGTTCCCGACGGGAGTGCCTGGGGAGGGACTGGGTTCCGGTGGAGGGATGTTGGATGAGCGGCAGCAGTATCGCTGACTGTGCTGACGACGAATTCCTGGACTGGAGAGAACCAATACCGAAGACCAGCGTCGCCAAGTTCAACAGAGGAGATAAGCAACGAAGGCCAAGAATTGCCAAGGGGGGGGGGGGGGGGGGGGTTGGTTG
>JAZAVK010000105.1:0-148188 GCA_037954305.1 Neonectria magnoliae | reverse complement strand
GGGATGCGGGACATAGCATGCAAGCAAACAAGTAAACAGGCTGCGTGCGTGCCTCGGGACCGAACCAGAAGCGCCACCGCATACGCCACGTCCCGCGCCATCGCGATTGTGGATCGCGCCTCTATCCACCGATACATCCTCGGCCAGCATTTCCATGGTGCGAGATGAAGTACCCCCTCCCCGCTACCAGTGCCGCCTGGAATGCCGGGAGCCACATCGCGCCATGACATCAGCGTGCGCCAAACGATCCGCCTCAGCCACAAAGCCCGTCTTAGAGCCGGAGAGGAGTCTCCGGCCAGCGCCAGCAGAGGAGCGCACAGAGTCCGGCACGATTGCTCCGAGCCACGACACAACCCTGCGCGTGCGGGCTCCACTCCTCCCTCCTCCCTCTCCCTCTGGGATTTTGAAACTTGGTCTCACTCAGAAGAAAGGAACGAACGAACGCATCTAATAACTATCCTTTCCCATCTCGGCACCACCACACATCAGCCGTGCATCATTTTATTTTCCGCAACGTTCCCTGGCATTTTTGTTGCGTCATTATGAGCTCACCCACACTCCCAGAATCTGGGTATGGCTGGTCCTGTCCTGCCTGTCAGCAAGTTTGATCGACACCAACTGACAGCTCATCTCCCGAGCTCCAGCTGTCTTAGCTCCAGCCACCTTCAACGGGGTGTTCTTGGGCTGGATTTCACTGACAAAGTCTTGAGAAGTGGTTAAAAAAGAAGAAGAACCACACTGATTGTCTATAACCATTGACCATGTCCCGGAAATTTCAAACATCTTCCCCTCTCACTAATCTCACTGTTGATACCTCGGCGTGTGCTTCGTAGTGCGGGGCACGGTGAGCTCTGTTGCTCGTTGCACAATTCGGTTAAAGCTGGTCGGTCCACCGAGCCGCACCACGGGAGGAGTGGCGGCACAAGGGTGCAATGCATGGCTGATATCATAGCCACGGCTTCCAAGGAAAGATTGTGGTTTGCGACGAATGAAGCCCACTATTTATTCCATCATGAAACTGTTATCTGTTAAGAAATTATCGTCACAATGGTGAAATGATCAACTCATATGCGCTCCACCTTGCCTACCCTAGATGCGCCCGCAGGGATCAAACCTCCATGTTCCAGAGCACCACTGTCAATCGCGAACCTGTAATGAGTCTCTGAGTGATTACTAATGCAAGGGCTCAATCGCCGAGGCTGGTCTATGGGTATAGTAGTAAAAGTCATAGAAACTATAGGGAATTAGTACTGATATCAGTATGTAAGAACGGCTAGACGCTCTTGCATGGTGTTTCTGAGGGTGGCTTCTACATGGTAGTTGGCTCCCGTAAGACCATAATGATTCATCCGGATTGTACCAACCACAAGCCTTTAGTGGGCACTTGTTCTGTTTCCTACAGACGAGTCATTTTTAGCTGTATTATTGAGATTTCCCTCACATTGATTCTGAGCTTGTGGAAGTTCTTAGTGAAGTCCCCGCAAAGGCTTGACGTTACCAAAGGATTGCGCCACAACGGCAGATGACTCAGGTCTGAGAATGTCTCCTAGGTATACTTATCTCAAGAGGCCAATATGGGAAACACCTTTCAGACTATGTCCATCAGTAGGGCTTTGATAATAGTTGAGGCAACGAGCAAAGCAAGTGACAGTCAAACTGGTGCAGGCTTTCAACAAAATTCCTACTTTTGCAAGTAGTTAGTAGTAGAGGAAGGAATTTGGATACTGGTTCTTGAGCCCGCCAATAATATAGAAGAGCTAGTCGCTGCCAGAGGCATGTGAGAATGTGATGGTATTTCAGTGGCTTGCATAAAGTACATAGACACAGGGGGTATCTCACAGACCTGTTCTTCCCATCGCTCTCGGTACAAAATGCAAACCTGAATATGTTTCTAAAAGACGTTTGCTTGTAATTATTACACAGTGTTAACCAATTTTAGATTACGCAGACCCCCTCCGTTTAGTAACACAGCTGGGAGCCATATTAGCAAGCTGGCTGGAGCAAGAACCTCCTCGCTTCTGCAGTTCCCAGGCAGCATGTGAGTCCGGTTGTGGGTAGATACGGCTGCTGGGTCCACTGGCCGAGGATAGGAAAATACACCTAGTCGGTGCGTAGTGCGCACAGTTATGATCCATGCAACGATGAGACGCACAACCAGCTGCTGAGATATAATGTGGGATTTAATGGTCTTTGGATTAGAGATACCAGCGTGAAGACGGTTTGTATCTGTTGGAACAAAGCAACTTTCCATGGATCGAGCATATCTCGCTTTGGGATTCGGGAGGCTTGAAGTTGTCACTTGAAGGCAATCGCGCTTCACACATAAAGGTAAACAAGCCTCTCAACATTTCGCATGAGTCACTCCATCGGGATGGACTTTTTTTGCTTTCATACATATTGTTTCCAACATGTTTCGGGGTGCACAGTAAACCTCAGCCTTCTATGTCCCTCAACGAAGACAATGAACCATCCAGCCTAGACAGGCCGTGACCAGGGCAAGGTCCATTGCTACTATAGTATGCGAACTCTCTTGCTCTGTAGTAAATACTCGAACATCTAATAGTTTCTAACTTAGGTGCTAATTGTCTCTCTGTATTTATCCAGCAAAAAGAGAACCATGCCTCCCACTTAAGCAAGCACTCGCTACGACATTATCTATCATTGAACGGATAAAAAACTAATCAACATGTCAAAAGATTTATTGTGTGCAAAAAGAGAAATCGCAGTACGGACTGCTACATCAAAAAGGAGGTTGAGGGACTCCCTCGGGAAGGCTCGAACTTCCGATCTCCCGATAGTCAAGTAATAACAGTCGGACGCTTTAGCCAACTAAGCCACGAGGGATCTCTGATGATTAGATATGCTTGAGGCTGAAAATATTATACATACGGTGAGCTCTGCAGGAATTTCCAGAATGACTTTCTTCGTCTAGATAAACTGGTGTTCTCCAACCACCCCTTGCATCGATGAGGGTCCAGGGTGAGCGGATTGAGAACGAGAATAGACATGGATTTATACAAAGCCTTTTTATCAACTACACCTTGAGCTTGAACACGAGATATGATATTCCACAAACCCTTCTCTTCTCCATACAACACGACTTGCAACGAAGAGTTTGAATGCTGAGTGCGGTTTGCGCTCCGAAAAAGACAAGAGACATCACCAAGCGCGCCACATTTGCACAGAATAGCCCGAATTCTTGCCCAGAATTGATAAGACTCTTGTGACTTAACGGGATCTTTTGTTTGAACATGACACACGTATAGAACTAGCGTGTGTGACCCGCACATGTACGATTGACACCGTTCGTTTATCGCATCTGGAGAACCTCCCCGTAACGTGTTTACGTCAGTCCTCACACAGCACCGCATGCGGCGATCAATCAATCCATGCCTGATATTGCCCGCTTTCTACCTAGCTGCTTCCTTCCCCAGTCCACGCGCAAGTGCCGCGCAGCTCCCTGTCGTGACGGCAACCACTCGACATCGAGCCTAGCCTTGGCGCCAAGCCGGGATGTTGGCCACACGTTCATGCCCCTCCAAATCAAACTGCGGAGATAGCTCGAGATGCAGAGAGGATAGCCGCGATAAGAGCAGAGTGCATTTTACCCTTTGCACCAGCACTTGACACACCCCGCGTCAATCCCTATTGTAGTAGCAAAAGTGCCGTTGCGTTAATTACACGACGCAACACTCGATTACAGACGATATCGTATCCCCGGCAGCTGGCTGCAGGTGCATCTTAACTTCCGTAAATGGCTACATTCTGGCTCTCGGACCGACTCCACACTCGGATCACGGGGCCGGGGATTCTGTGTAATACCCCGGCTTCTGGGATCGTCCCTTGCATTACTGGGATCTCTCAGGCACGCGTCGTGAAGGTCCGATAGCCGGGGAGCTGAATCCTTGACGTTGATAGCAAGATAAGCAAGCTGTTGGTTGAGGAGCCTACGAAGCTTACCAGCTAGGAGGCTGGTTGTTTGCTTGATGAGTATATAAACTGCCGTGCCACCCTGCGTGATGTAGCTGTTGTGATACTCGATCATCTCGATACAGTCGAGGACGCCCTCTTGACTACTTCATTTCTCTATTCCCCCCTCAGTTGCGACACCTAGCACCATGCACGTCTCATCAAAACCTCTCTTGTTCGCTGCCTGTAACCTTCTGCTCACTGCAGACGCGGTTGCAGTCCCACGCAGTGGAAGTGGCAAGACATGTCGTAGGACTAAAGTGGCCGTCCTCGGTGCGGGAGTGGCCGGCATTACTGCAGCACAAGCGCTTTCAAATTCCTCCATCTCCGACTTCATCATAGTGGACCGCAACGACTACATTGGCGGCCGAGTAAAGCACACCAACTTTGGCTCAAAACCCGACGGCTCACCGTATGTGGTCGAACTCGGCGCCAACTGGATCCAAGGCCTCGGATCACCCGGTGGCCCCGAGAACCCCATCTGGACGCTGGGTAAGAAGTACAAGATCAAGAACACGTATTCCGACTACGACTCCATCTCGACGTTTGACCAGAACGGCTACAATGACTATACGGATCTCTTGGACGACTACTCTACCAAGTACGACGTCGCAGCCGAGATTGCGGGCACGGCTCTCAGGGAGAACCTGCAAGATACTAGCATGCGTGCTGGTCTCTCCGTAGCGGACTGGAAGCCGAAGAAGAACATGCTGGCACAGGCTGTGGAATGGTGGAACTGGGACTGGGAAACGTCCTATGCTCCCCAGCAGTCTGGTTTTCAGTTTGGTGTCACGGGATACAACCTCACCTTCTACCAGTTCAGCGATGCCAACAACTTCGTCACCGACCAGCGAGGCTTCAACAAGATCGTCATCGGCGAGGCTAATCAATACCTCAAGAAAAACGACCACCGTCTACTGTTGAACACGACGGTCAAGTCCATCGCTTACCGAGACGACGGCGTGACGGTCCACATGGATGACGATGAGTGCATCAAGGCAGACTACGCTATTTGCACCTTTTCCGTTGGCGTGCTTCAGAACGACGTTGTGGATTTCAAGCCGTCTCTGCCCGACTGGAAGACTGACGCCATCGCACAATTCCAGATGGGCACATACACCAAGATCTTCATGCAGTTCAACGAGACCTTCTGGCCCAAGGATAAGCAATTCTTCCTATACGCCGACCCAAAGACTCGTGGATACTATCCTGTCTTCCAATCTCTAGACACCCCGGGTTTCATTGAAGATTCGCATATCATCTTTGCCACCGTGGTTGATTCAGAGGCCTATCGGATCGAGAAGCAAACGGACGAGGAGACTCAGGCTGAACTGATGGAAGTCCTCAAATCGATGTTCCCCGACAAGGAGATCCCCGAGCCCACTGCTTTCATGTATCCGCGATGGAGCAAAGCAGAGTAAGTCATGAACACTCACCTTCGAGGGATCCTTAAAATACTGACGTTTCTACTACAGGTGGTCCTTCGGATCGTACTCCAACTGGCCCGTGGGCATGACCCTCGAGAAGCATCAAAATCTGCGAGCCAATGTCGACCGACTGTGGTTCGCTGGCGAGGCCAACTCTGCTCAGTACTACGGTTTCTTGCATGGTGCTTGGTTTGAGGGACGGGAGGTTGGCCTCCGCATCGCCGGCCTACTTGGAGCCAAGATCAGTGCCAATGTTCCCAGTGGAGACATGCGACGATATGAGGTTCTGCATGGGACGACGGAGTTTGGTGAATATGATTCTATTAATGGGTGGGCCGCGAGTAGTTTCTTGACTTACGGTGTGGAAGAGTAATGGTTAGGTTAGGCTGGGACTAATAATTCTCATACAAGGCAGTCTCTCGGTGGCTATTAATTATTTAACCTAGACTTGTTGAAGAACCATGTCCCTATAAGCGCTTAGAAAGAATGGGCTTTCCCCACAACCTCGTTAAAGGCCCCTCTGAACCATACACAGGATCCGTTTCTGGCATGCCCACGTCCTTGATATCCTGGATCAAGTTTGTCGCAGGCTTCTTGCCGGTCTCGACCCGCCATCGAGGACAGCCCTGCCGAGGTTAGCTACGGTTTGCGTTAACATGTCCACTCCTCACCTCAGGATAGATGCCGATATAGCGATAGTCTGGAGAACTCCGGGGTGGGGAGTGGGCTGTGCCTGCGGGCAACACAAACCATTGCCGGCTTTGACGTCAACCTCGAGGCCCTTTCCTTCTGTGGATGAGGTTTGGCCGAGAAGTAGGGTTGAATGGCCTCGGAAAATCCCTGGAAATTATCAACTTATGGAACTTGGACGGAGTTGAGTAGATAAATGACCTACCATAGCACTCACGGCTGTTAGGATGAGAATGCCGAATTGGAATGTGACCCCAAGTTCCCTAGAACACGAAATGAGCATGACTAACTCTCTGGGATAATCAATGTACATACTCCCTTTTCCCATCTTTTAATGTCAAAAATTTGCGTAGTTATCTCTTCTATATGTGGCTCTGGCAGCACAACGCGGTAGTGTAGCACCGGCAGTCTGTTATATCGTTATTGGTCTGATTTAGTTGGCACTTCCTGTGGACATAGCTACTTTCAACTGAAGATACGTCGGCGTGTCTGAATGGCTCTTGGTAGTGAGTGGCTAGTTGGTGGGGGCAGTTACGTTTTCTGTGGTTGAGAAATGAAGAGCGATTTTATCATCTGATGGTGAACGGTCTACTCTGTTATCTTGGTTCCTTGTTTGCCATCGCCGGCCTCAGACTGTCCCAGTTTTGTCTCGGCCGCCTGGTCCGGAAAGCTGTCTTCTCTCTCAGCCCACTCTAGATACCTAAGGGGGTCTTCGTAGTGCAGCTGGAAGTCATGCTTCTCACTCAACAGCTTCTTCATCCTTAATGCGATAGCTCCTTCCTCATCCTTGGAAAATTTGGCACGCCCCCATTCGAGGTCCGACTCATCTTGTTCGCGAAATCTACATAGCGCGAAGTCAATCATGAAGACTCGATGTTGTCCCTCCTCCTCCTGTTGACGACCCTCTGTGGTAGTAGACACCATGAAGTTTTCGGGTCGCACGTCTTTATTTAAGATGTTGTAGTCGCCAAGAACGCGGATGATTGCAAGCGCTTGATCGACAATGTCCTGCCAGCTTGATCGGGGAAAGCGATGGACGATACCCCACAGGTCGCAGCCGTCTATATACTGAAGCAGGAGGCCTTTGACTTTGAATGGTTCAAACCCTCCCTTTTCAGAAACTTCAGTGGCATGGCCCGTCGGTGCAATGTCGATATCTATTGCTGCAAGGAGTCGAGGAATGACCCGGCCCTGATACTCGTGCAGTCTATCGTAGACGGCAACCTCGGTCTTGTAAAGTCGCAAGAGCTCGTCGGCTAGAAATGCTTCATTCTGGGCATCATCCCAGTCCTCTTCTGTGTCGTCCTGGAAATTTTCGATCCGGTGCAGATCGTCGAGAAACTGGTAGACTGCTCCGCTCTGGACTGACTGATCGTAGGCTTGTTCCATTTCCTCTGTCCAAGGTTCGATACCGTTGTCCCGCCGAAGTTGATTAGAAAAACGCCGATCAAACAGCTTCAGGAACGCTGTGCTTTCCGTGATTCTCAACCCTTCATTACTCAGGATGTCAACGGCCATTGTGCAGGAGAGAGTACGTGTGTGAACTTGGCGAACCCGCGTCTGGATGACTGAAGGGGCGTCATCATAAGCCGATCTGGTGTTGAGTGACAAAACCTTGTTCTCGGTATAGGGTTCTTTCGAATTTTCCATTTAGAGGGGAGCAAGTTGTACCACGCCGACTTGTTGCAAAGTGGAAAATGCCTCGTGGCTTTTGGAGAAGAGAAACTGCGACGACAATAAGGTATTTGGTTCGGATCTTTTGGTCGGCGCTTAACTAATGACGATTGATTGGCGAGATCAAGAGTGGCGTGAGAGGTGCCTGCTCGGCTAATAACCGGATAACTTAGCTAACACTACGTACGTTAGTTGTCGTAGCAGCTAAATATTAAAGATTTCATCCAGTATTTACTTGTAAATCCGTTTGTCTGTGGTTTCCATTAGAACCTACAATAATAACGCTCATTTTCCAGTTACTACCGTTATTTTCAGAAACAAGTTACGAAGGCTCGAACCCCGCTGCCGCCAGCTTGCCTTCTATCCTCTCCCAGGAACTCTGGTGTTGGTGCTGATCCCCCATGTATCATGCTGTTGGTCTCACGTCCGGCTCGAAAAGCAATGTTACCGCCCGCCACCGCCCGCCAAATCTAATATCGGTCTTGGGTGTTGGCCGTCCTGCTTCACTTTGGTGTCAGACTGTTGGCCCTCACGCCCGTTCTTGGGTAGTATTGGTTGGTTGCCCCTTGGTACTAGTAATTACTTGAGGCCAAGTCAAGCAGTTTGCTCTCTACCCGAGCGGTTACCAACCGCCGATTGGCTGTGCACAATTCCCCTGATTACATCTATACGAAGTATATCCATGTAAAGCGTTTGGAAATCCCAGCATCGTTGATACTTAATTATAGATGGCGTTTCGCCGGCATGGCCGTCCAATCATTTGGGGATGGCTCAAGAAATTTCCGGTCTATCGGGATGGTCGTTTCAGTTCCCTATCGGCTTCTTTAATTAGAATCACCTCGAATATACGTCCTTTCGTGTACATAGTGGCGTATCTTGTATACAAGATAAGGTCGTCCTGTCCTCCTTCCCACCCTCCCTACCAGTCTTGTCCCTCTCAGCTTTTAACATCTCTAAGTGTACTTTTATCTCAGATTCAAAATCCTCCGAATTACACACGAACTCCCCTTACGTTTAGTCATCAATCATGGTCAGTCAAACTATTTCTCACACTTTTCTCTATCATCCGACTCGAGTTTGTCAGTTTCAACACAACGAAAACTTCATTCTCCCAATCTCAATTAAATCCCTTATGGTCTTTGAAAAAAATTCAACCAAGGCCTCTCAGATATTTCATCCTCAAAGGTATTTGCAAGGCCTTATGCTAATGTATGCATTATTGATCCAACAGGGCAAAAAGAAGATCAAAGCCGTCGACTATCTCGACAATCTCAGCGCAGACAGTATGACCGGCAACTGGGAGCCCATAGGGGCGTGGCGAGATGTCCACGGTGACTGCAAGTCTAGCACGCGCGGAAGGTGGACAATGCGCACTATGGCAACATCACAACAGACGTTCAAGGTTCAGGTGCTTGATAATGGTACGGCTATCCGAAACCTGGAATACTCAAGCGAGCCTTCATTTGATGATATTGTTAGTGATCTCAAGGCTGGCAATGGTTGAATACTATGAGTGAAGGAGTTTCTCGTGTTTCGAGCTGTGGAGCCGAATAAGGTCATGCTGGTGAATGGTCAGAACAATGTTGCAACTGCAATCTTCAATTTTCAATTAACGTCGAGAGCCGTGTTCCAACATTAGTTACGTATTCGGTTTCCAGTTTGATTACCTCAGTAGTGTAACTTGGTAATTCGATAATTAAGATCCCCCCTGACGAGATAGTTGAATTTCGTCGTGGCCAAATGCCATTTTGAAGAAGAATCGCAAAAGTAGCTGGGCTTGCATGGTAGGATTTCTGAATTAACAAAACGGCGTTATTCATACTGGGATCACAATGGAAACCTCGTTTCCATTCGTCCCATCTATTGGAGAATTAGATACTCCATTGACGGCGCCGTTGACTCCGTGCTGTCCATTGACCCCATTGACCTCATTCAGCCCGTTGACTTTGACAAGTTCGGCCTGTGGAATGGGCTCGTAATAAGACTCGTCCATCTCGCCCGAAGTAACGACGGTCCGAGGCAATGGAGGACTCTTCCAGAGATAAAAGCTCAAATCGGAGTCCTTCTGGGGTATGGTGGTAGTGTTCTTGAGACTTTCTTGCTCCTCAACACCAAGGGGATCAAGCTCAGGACGCTCAATCCACGAGAACCCGTGGTCCCAGTGACCATATCGCTCTCTTTCGTATTTCCAGTTATAGTCTTCCCATCTGTTCTCCGCAAGTACTTGCATGTAGTGCAGGGCACTGCCAGGCCACAACGCAGTGACTTTGCTGTCAGTTACTCGTTTGACTATTATGCTAGCGTTAATGGAGTCACGGAGAGGCGTCTCAGAATGGGGAACTTGCACCAACTGCTGCATGTATCAGTCTAGACTATGTCTCTCATGCGAAATGCGTGTGCTCGTCAAAATCGCTCTGGGCGTCTTGTCGTACATCAAACGAGAGAATGCGCTGCTGGATCATCTTACGCATGATTCTGATGAAGTAACCACCAGTTGCCTCAACGGGCCCTGTTCGTCACATCAGTTCGACTTGTTTAAGACTCATTGCCCATTGGACTTGCCCATGAGACTGCCGTTCGAAATTGGGTTGTTGGGTCCAAGGAATATGAAGTAGTTCGAAAAGCCAGCGACGCCGGTTCCTAAGTACGACACAGGGTTCTGAGCCCCCAAGTCCTGCACATTGTCCCCGTTGGCGCCAAAAATAGGAAACCGAGGCTTGAACGTGGTATTGAAACCGGTTGCTGCCATGAGGATGTCGGCTTGGAATTCAGCACCACCGGCAACGATGCCATTCGGCGTGACCCTCTCAATTCAATCGATTCAAAGATTGGCTGAACATTCGGCTTCTGAAGTGAGATGAGAGAGTCCTCTCCGAGGATTGATGCGGCGACAACCAGCCTCGAACGTGGGAATCAGATGCTTCTGAAAGTTCTCATCAGGAATCAAAGTCTTCATGCGGGTTTCAAACTTGTGCCGAATGTCCTTTTGACCCTGGCTGTTCTTGAAGAACGCATGGAACATCGCGTTGGACTGGCTCTCGAGGTCTTTTCGGGCCTTGAGGTAACTGTTGTCGTTCCATTTGAACTCATCCTTCTCACTCACCGTGTAGTTGTAGTTGGACACGTCAGTCTTCGGGAGCGCGACCGGTGGACAAATCCAAGACGGGATGCGGATGTAAACCTGGATCCTTCTGGCCAGCGGTTGAAACTGTCGCATTGCTAGCTACGGCAAAATGGAATGCGCACTCCGCTAATGCGTAGTACAACTATGGCTTATATGTGACAGAAGCTGTGGAAGCAATTGGACTGCACTGGCTCCGGATCCTATGACGGCGATGCGTTTATCCTTGCGATCCACGGACGAGTTCCAAGGATCTGTGTGAAGCAGTGGCCCCTAGAAGCCGGAAAGTTCCTCGATGTCTGGCATTTGAGGGTGGTTGAGGATGCGACCTGCGTTTACCAAGATCTCCGATTCCGCAGCTTGACCATCATGAACCTCAACGGTCCATATGCTCTTTTCAGTGGACCATCTGGCCGATGTGACTTGCTGTTGTAGTGAATGATTTGCTTCAGTTCAAAGTGCCGTGCAACGCCTTTGAGATATTCCTTGATCTCTCTAGAGGAAGCGTAGCTGGTAACGTAATGAGCAAGCAATATTGAAAGGAGAGTGAGTTACTTACAACTTGGACTAGGCTGGGTTTGGTGCAAAGGAGTACTGGTAGCAGTGGCTAGGAACGTCACAAGCACATTCTGAGATTGACTTTAGCTGTGGGTATCTGATTACCTTAGCTTGCGAGCTCACCTGGGTATGTGTTCTCATGCCATGTTCCTCGGAGCTCTGCGGACTTTTCGTAGATAGCGAAGTCGACATAGTTAACAGATGTTTCCGAATTTTATATGCTGAATTCTTGTCAGTCAGTGCTGGGAATATTTAATTCTGACATATTTCTTACCCATAAGCAAACCGGAGACCCACTGGCAAAGAAATGATTAGAAGCCGCGTTCCAGTAAGAGCTTAGAACTTATCCCGCGCCAATAATTGTGCAGCGGATCCGCCGAGGCCCGGACTTGGAAGTGTTGTTCATGCTCAGTGTCTGGAGCTTGTTGGTTCGATATCAGGCTGGTCTAGGATGAGTTCTCAATACCGGTTCAGCTTTCTTCGTGGTATTAGTTGACCAAGATACTTGGCATTCAATGGCCGCCATGGGCCGGAAGCGGTCCGGGCCAAGCTAGCCAGTGTCAAAATAGATAGCTTATCAACTTGGTTCAGGCACCCAGGACTTATGATGCGGATGGGGTCGGGGAAGCAAGCCGGATCTGGGGCCGAGGTGGGTACGTAGTTGCAATTACCGGTAGTGGCCCTGGACGGTGCAATCTTGAGATTGTCTATGCTCTTTGGTCAAGTGATGTCCTGCTCGGAAATCAATACAACTGTGGAAAGTGCTTGGACAGAGGTGTTGTCATGTGAACAAACAGACTAGATATGGCTAGGTGACGCGAATTGAGTTCCGAAAGATAGACATTACGAGAAACTGGACGGAGATGGCCGAAGTTAAGAACCAAACACACTGACCGTTGAGGCAGAATTCACTTGACCATATCTCTTTCACTGGAAATGACTTGGGGTTGCGAGGAGGAGGGAGTGAGTTAACGCAATTATTGCTAATATTTCTATTTATTCTAATGTTTCTAGTTACGCATCCCCGCTGACGATGCCGACTCTACAACTTGGCTTGTTCATGGCCAGCTAGGACCCTCAGTGGCGGTCCTCCACGTCTCCTATCACCGACCTTGAGCTTCTCGTTTTCGCTGGAAAGACGAAGCCTCCACTTGTGTCGGATCTCTGGAGAAGCCTTGTTCTCGAAGCAATCTGCAATATGCGGACCTAGCACCGGCAAGAACTTGAATGCGCTGGCATAGAAATTTTAGCATTGAATCAATAGAACAGGAAGCAAAAGTAGGAAAAATACTGTGCAGCTCCTCCGGTAGCTACGAAGAGTCCTTCGGTCTGCGGGTGGTAGTCGATGACAAAGTCTCCCTTCGGCGTGTCGAGTACCAGCGGAGGCGACGATCCATCCACGGTGAGTTAGCAAAATCTGGGAGTAGCTATCGCGCTTCGGCGACGACACAAACCGAGGACTGTCCTCGAGCGGAACCGTGGTTGCAAAACCGTAACCATGTCGGGCGACTTTGAGAATATTCGCATCTGGCGTAGGCGGGAAACAAAATATTCCAGTGCTGAGATTGATGATGACCGGCATCTTCTTCAGCGGCCCTGTCTCCTCCAGTGTCAGCTGGATGAAGCCAACGGGTTGTTTAGACGCAGTGGTAGCGTGCGCCATTGGCAAAGGTCGATTGGACCATGCACACGTTGCGATGATGACCTGGAGGCGAGGAGACGTCCTTCCTGGGCCACATTAACCCCGATGACACGTTTTCCACTGTGATGAAGCGAGAGGACCTTGCCCAGAGGACCGGTGGTGAAGTTGACGCCTGCGAGACTGCATTGCTGGCTCAACTGAAAAATGCTCTTTTCAGCATCTGCCCATCTTCCGTTCTCGTTCTCATAGGCTGATAAGCCGCTAAGTCGCGAAGAAATGCACGGAAACTTGGTGAGGACTTCAGAAGCATCGCTGTACTCGGTCAATTCGCCGCCGAGAGACTCGTTGACAGCCTTACTATCCTCAAGGTACCTGTTCCCAGACTTGTTGGCCAGCATGATAAAGTCGGAGGAATAGTAGTGGCTTTTGAGCTTGGTGAGCCATCCCTATAACGCCTCGCGGGCCATCTTCGCATACAGCTCATCGGCGTACTCGACGCGGATGACGCGGTTAATGTCAACGCTGCTGCCGTCTGCCACCGGCGGCTGGTAGCGGTTTAGGATAGCGATGTCTTGGAACCCGCGTTTCTTGAGCTCCAGGCGGTTGAGAGGCCGAAGACGCCGGCGCCGACAATGAGGATGGGGTCGGCCTTGGCGATGGAGTTTCGGGAAGTCATAGTAGCGGTCGCCAGGAACGCGGAATGGACATGTAGTGTGATCGAGAGTAGAAGAGTGGTGATAACCTCGGGACTTGGCTATCTGACCGACGCTGAAATAAATATAGTTGAAGACATGGCTATGAGATTTACAAAACGTACGATTTAATGACACACTGAACATTCCTCCGCCTTCAAATCCATTCACCTTGAACACTATAGCTTACCTAGTCCCATATAAAGAAATGATATTTATATAAGTTTTCTAGCTTTAGTCAATATCATCCAGACAGGTAGATAGACCAAAGCAACGTAGCAGATAACAATACTCAGTCACAAAGCCTAGGACGGTAGCGAAAAGGGGGCCCTTCAAACCTCTCAAACCTCTCAAAAGCATCCCCGACCATATTATAGCGACCAACGTAATTGTCACTTAAGATACTGCCTCGATGGGATTTCCAGTAGGGATCTTCGATGTCTTCCCGCAGCCTAGATCCCTCCACGACGTAAAGAGGAAGGGGCTAGATTCGTCCATGAGGTCCCTGCGACTGATAAAAATATCAGTATAGCACCACTTGCAAGACCGAATCTCACCCATGTCCCCACCCACGGACTCCTGGCATGTGCTGTTTCGCTCTAGATGCCAGCAATTTTGATAATGAGTCCACAAACAAAGATGCTTGGCCCACGATTCGACATTGGGCTCGAAGAGGTGGTTCAGTACCTGGAACCAGGCGACGTGCTCGCAGCAGTCTTGCAGGCCCATGTGTGTACTCAGAAGGGCCTGAAGAACGGGCACATTGTGCAGGGAGCTACACCTCGGCCAGAGTTTCTTCTCGGTTTTGAGGAGAAAGTGTCCGTTGACGACCCTAACAAAGTAGTCCTTGAAAACCGCCACTCGTCCATCTCGGGGTTGGTAATAAGTGTTTTTGCCAACAATTTTCGGTTCGTAGTAAAGCGTGTTGTGCTGGCTGGTTCTTGTGGTTGCTGCGACTATGTCAAAATAGATCCACTTGGGGAGATTAGGCGACGTGCTTCTCTGTAGTATCCATTCATTTCCATGTTGAAACATTGACGAGCACCCTCTTTGTCCACAGTCGGATTGCTTAGCCGTAGAAGATGGAATACACGACTCACGGGACGCAAGATCTCCATGAGATGAAAGCCATCGTGTTCATCGATCGAGGAGCTGAAACCTTGAGGCCTCGTCGAGGCGGAGCAATCTTTTTCCCTGCCATAGAGAGCAGCTTCTGGCCAGCGCAGCCGGTCAACTGAGTCAAGGTATCGGCGGATTGCAAAGAGGACTTTTGTGGGTATCCGAGACACGATTTCGTTGCTATTAGGATGACGTCGTTTCTTGAACATGCTGAAGAGGCGGTGAAAAAATTTCATTCTGGAAAGCTGTCGTCGTCATTGTGGGTTGACTTAAATGGCTTAATACGTCGGCGAACGGTTAGGGTGACCAAAAGAAAATCGTCATGAGGTGTTGCATAATGAGAAGAATGAACTGAGCACACAACCGAATGCAGACAAATGGTTACGAATTTATGGCTCATGAAAGAAGCTTTTCATTTTGAAGCTTGGGCATGCCCATGAGGGTGATGACCGTGAAGAACTCGGTACGTTCCAGGCAAACACAAACTCTGAAGCATGCTGAGATAACTTAAGGGCATTGACGTCTCGTAAACGTAGAAAATAGAAATAATGCTAAAAAGGCAGATTTACTTTTGAATATAATGATGCGGTAGGAGAATTTGGAGGCCTCTTTATCAAGCAAGGGTTTACATTCACATGGTCATCATCTTGACAGGTTGTTACCAGGACCTCCGCCACGACATTTTGGTGAACTGCCTATTTCACAGCCACAGCTTTAATACATCTGTGAAACAGACCTGGTGTAATGACATACTATCAAGGAAATGCATTTGTACGCTCTAGTGATCAAGCTCATGCACCTCTCAGCGGTATCAGCTCGCAACGGATAAGCACCAGGCACACCACGAGATGCAGGAAAAAGTCAAGTTTGATGACAGGAAGCGGAGCGTTATCCACTCTCCATTACCATGATCAGCTTACGAGAGAGGGGCCTCGGTAAAGAGGTGTTGGACCTGATACGTCATTTGTCAGCTGCGATGTCGCTCCACGTTATTCTTACTATGATATGTTACGGACTTGGTCGATAGGTCAACATTGCTTACGCACTGATAATTAATTTGTCAGCTGGGTTGAGTTTAACGAACTATAAGAGGGCGTCTCCCCTGTACTTCCTGTGAGCGTGCCGTACCTGATTCTTCACAGATGCCAACATGTCTTCTATCCCAAAAAGCCGAGATGAGGCTGTCGCGTTTGCAAGAAGTGTAAGAAGCAGGCTGTATCGCTCAACAGGATTCCATGACTAATTAACAACATCAAGTTCTTTGATCTTTCTGACTCGTTAGTCCCGTCGCAGATGGCATCCGCCTTTTCCAGGGACGGGTCACTTCACTTCGCAAACCACCCTGCTCTCAACAGTCGAGACGCCATTAACGATGCCATGGTCGGCCGATTCTCGCTATTAGATCACATGAAACACAATATTGTGTCTTCTGGTGCGCGACGATAGAGCTACAGCTAGTTGTCTGCTATGAATCTAACTGAGCAAATGCAGATGTGGTTGGGAACACCGTGTACACCGTCGTCTCAATTGAGTACCGGGCCAAAGGAGACAGCTTGGACAACATTGTGACTATTCCTGCCGCAGCCAACCTTGATTTAGTGGTAGACGATGGGATAGTGAAGGTGAAGGCTCTACATGTCTTTATCGACGATGCACCATTAAGGGAGAAGATTGCGGCTTTACAAGAAGAGACTAAGTAGCATAATCCAGCTTCAGAGCCTTAAATGCTTCAAATCAACCAACTTTTACGGTTACAAATGACAATAGCATGTGCTAGAACTTTAATGTTTGCGACAAGTTCGCTAAGTCTCCTAGTTTGGCGTCGAGCACATTGCAGTTTTAATATGTTAAACACCTAGAGAGGGCCTCAACCCTTCAGCCTTGGAAACGTTAATTGACTGATTCCTTCTCAGTATGAATACGTACTTTAAACATACCACGGTTTCATCAATCTTAAAAGTAAGCCCAGCCACTGTTGCCGCTCGGCTGAAGGGCGTCGTCTCGCCCGGCCAGCACTGTTCTTGACTGTCTTTTTACCCAAACTCCCTGGCCATGCTTCTAAGCGAAACCCTTGTTTCCAGTCATTTATTACACACCCTTTTCCGTGACCCTTTATGCCCATACACAAGGCTGCTCCCAAACCACTAAGGGTGGTGGTGGTTGGTAAGTTCTAATGTCCCCAATGAACCCCCCTTTCCGTGGCCTTCTCAACTTCCTCTTCCATCCCCTCCCATCTGAAAGCCATATTCTTCGCTGGGAATAACAGCGCATCCAGAGAAATCCTCCGCCATCCAGAAAGCTCTTGTTCATTCTCTTCGGGGGCTGTGGGATAGTACATGCTTGGGTGAACACGGTGACCAGTAGGATGGGATGTCTGATCGCTGAGTAACGTAACGAAGATGCTAATAGTGCTGTTGGGAATCGAACCCAGCCCTTGTTGTGTATCTAGTATTCAATGTTCGACTCTTTCTTAGGTATAGTAAATTAACCCTTTCTACAAGGGCATGGTAGCCTTCTTCCTCGGTATTCACTCATACCATCTGCAAAAAGTCCTCGAACAACGTTCAGTACCAAAAGACACCTTCTTCATTATTGTTTAGCTTCCCGGATCCTTGCAACTCGCCAAGTGTTTCCTTCACTCTCCGAACCATTTCTTTGCCGTACTCTGGCCCTAGTGGTGGCGCGGGCTTCGCTGTATCCTGTCTGAGCCAGACAACCTTGTTGACCTGCGGTGCAGCCTCCTTCATAAGGGTTATCCCCTCATCGTCGAAGGCACCACCCAAGACGATTGCTTTGACGCCCCGATCGAGGTTCCCAGATCCAATGCTGCTGCTTTTCTCTTCCGGTGTTATCCCTCGGAGTATATGGGGAAGCTCTTTGACTCCTGCCTCCGAAGAGAGGATGAAATGTGCCACTGGTGTGTTGACTTAGCTCCCCGCAGATTGATTGGAGATACGGTGCAGACTTACCCTCGTACTCAGGCTGGAGACCGGCAATGACGCCTTTGCCAATCTGCTCGGTCTTGCCACATAATATGATAGGAATAGGGCTGGTCATTGTGATGGATATCAGGTTAAGGCGGTGCTTTCGCGTGAAGCGTTTGAGATTACATCAGTCTTACGAATGGACTTGGGTGAGCATTTATATCCCCACGATTCCCTCAAAGTAAGCACTAACCGCAGTCAGCCGCTATCCACGTGTTCAAAGCACCTAGTCACGGGAATGAGACGATCAGACCATGATTGTGCTTAGTGATTAACTCCACGTGGAGCCGATACTCGAGTCAGAACGTTCAGGAATTAAGCTTCAAGTTGTGTCTGGAATTTGCGAGACTTGAAATAATTTATCATTTCTGTAATAGAGGGGCGGAAATTGACAGTATATGTACAGTACACACATGTATAGTAAATAGGTGTCATCAGCAGCGCCTGCATATTAAGTGGGCGTTCTATTGGCTGTTGCTGGATCCCGTCAAGGCACAATTACCTCCAACAGCCTGCACAAGTCATTGACCACAAGTTACCTATGAGGAAGCAATCTTCTCACGGGTTTCAGCTTTTGCTTCTTTTGTTAAGTGAGTAAAGAGTATAATTGACTGTCAATTCCATGCTTACCCAAATTCCAGGAGCTGCACAGGCCTGGGTCTACGATCACGTTCTTGTTTTGGGTCTCGACTGGACTTTCTTGTATCAAAGAATCTATCATGTGAGAACCCATATTCCGAATTACCTCTGTGTCTCACTCTTTACGAATAGTCGGAAGAGATGACACCAAAAGGTGTGAGCCCAAGCACTGGTACACATACCGGCATATACAACTAATTGGAATTATAGATGCATAAGTTCACTCGTCTCATTACGTTGACGTGAGATATAGCTCTTAAACAAGTACCATTACACCCCCTTATCCAATCATGATAGCTTCGCTGTTGGCTTGAAAGTCTTCCCGATCAATGTTGCTCGCTTCTCCAAATCCCACGACACGGCACAGTGATAGGAAAGTAAAATGTCTGCCCACCGGCCGCGCAACCACCAAGTACGTACAGGACCCTAGCATGTGGATAGAATCACCGGCCTGGACACCATTCCCTACGTATCCCAGACGGCCATCTACCATTCGTAAATACACATACCGAACTAAATCTGAGACACCCTCGTGACCATCTCCTAATAGTGTGTTGTTGAAATTCGGCTTCTGAAAATGATACGCGGTCTCGTGAAGGATGTCGTTCCGGTCGAGTGCTTCGGTTCTGTGCTCGTCGTATATCTTCGAAAGGACTTGGTCTTCTTGGCATCGTTGGGCAGTATCAGCAAGCTCGGAGTCATCGTTCTCTGCCAGCAATACCGATATCCTTCCCGAGACAAAGAAATGGTGGATCAGAGATGCCACGTCGCGAGACAAGGGACAATGTCTTGTTTGCGGAGACCGCATGAACACACGTCTCGGGTCCGACGATAAGGCGACACGGCTTGGCCAACACGGCCTCCTGGAGAGTCCAGGTGCGATCCCAGTACGGCCTTAAACTAACCAGCTCATTTGTTAACCCTACAGCCGAGTGTTCAGGCAGAAAGTGCTCTTGCTACAAATCCCTGCGAAAGTACACGCGTTCATAGCCCGACTCAGTCCTCCTCCCAGTTTCCACGAACCCCATTTTCTCATAAAGACCCAGATTTTCATACATCTTGATGTTCGTAAAGAGTGTGAGAGCCGGACGGCCCTGTGATCTCGCCAACTCTTCCGCATAATTCATGAGAACTCTCCCATATCCGCGACCTTGAGCGGCAGGGTCTACCACTAAATTTTTTATCTCGATGGAGTCGGACTCGCCGTCTGTTCCAAGGACAATTGAACCAACGATGGTGTTGGTTGCATCGGTTCGGAGAACGAAAATTTCATGCGTGCTAAGAAGCTCGTTGTAGTCTGTCGTCATCGGAGCTGGTGGCTTGCCGATACGCTCGATGTATTTTGAGTACGCTTCATCGACGATGATCTTGATAGCCGGTAGGTCTCCTGGTTTCGCCCTTGTGATTGTGACAGTGACATCCTCGACCACGGTAGGCAGTAGATTAGCCATTTTCAGACTGGGTGAGAGGACAATGATAGCAGCCCGCGTGTAACAAATCAGGGGACAGTAAACTGATGAACAGAAAATTGGGATTTCCACGATGTCAACGTCGTGGAAAGCAAAGACGATCCGAGGTTCACAGTTCCAAATCAAGCATCTCACATCAACTTGTGAGTCACGTCAAAATTGCCGGACTAAATCGGCCCGCCATGAGTGAATTTTTGGAATAGGAATCAATAACTGGTATCATGACGCTAGTTGACTTTCAGTAGTGCTTATCTCTTTCTTGTATCATACTGCTTCATAACGTGCGTTCATGCTGACTTTGAAACAATTATGGTTCAAGATATATGCAAACACTGGCAGTAGCCATAATCCCGTACTACTTAACCATTTTGGGAGACATCACTCATACTAATGTGGTAGCTATACCGAAATTTTATATCTATCTTCCTAGTGTACCCAGCTTGACCCTAAACTCTCATCAGTCCCAATGCTCTCCACATCGAGACATCTCTTTCAAATAGAGCACCACGCTATGATATGACCAACAACCAACCAAGTGAGCAGGACGGGAAGAGAAACCGTAGGATTTACGCAGCCAGGTAAAACATAGACTAGCATGTCATATGTCTCGTGGGCAGGCAACAAGTATCTCACGTCATACCATCCACTGCTCAGTTCAAACGAAAGATGTAAATAGTCACTATGGCCATGACCCAGCTGACGAAGAAAATGGAGATGAACTGAGGAGGAATGTAGCTCGTAATCAGCGACTCCATGAGCACCCAGTTAACTCCGGTGTAAAGCCACATCACTGTCTAGGTCAAGGCAGATCCTCGTCTACCGACGTTCCAGTAGTCTTCACGAAAGGCCCATAGTATCCTGTCATAACTAGAACTCCAATGACAGAGTAGTCCTTGCCGATTGCGAAGTGGAAGAGCCGAAATCACAGATGCTAGCGTGGATGAAGAATTGATGCTGCGAGCTGATGCCGTTTCATGGCTAGGACAAGGAAGAACTGGGTGGTTGATCAAAATCCCCTGCATACCAGGTCAGAAAAAGAAACATGACAAAATTTATCGAAAGGGTATCAAACACGCCAAGAAACAATTCGCACGAAAGTTGCCCATTATTGACGTACGGCTACTCAAGGACATAACAGCTGCTATGATGGGTACAGTGAAATAATTCTTCCGTGGAATCTGGTTTGACCCTACAAAAGCACTCGATGCTTTGTTCATAATTGAATTCAAGAAGGAAAAACGTGAAGACAAAGAACTTAATAGAATGCAGCCATATCTAATGTCTGCGACGACGAGCTTGTCACCAAGATTGTGCAACTCCATCAAGCCATTTAATAACGCACCAAATCAAAATTTGCCCAAGACTTCTGGATACAATGTTTTCTGTCGTTGGACTACTGCAGGATGCAGTACAGCACCGGGCTTAAGCTTCCCAAAATCTAGATCAACCTGTTCCTTAATATTAGGGAACGGGCCAACCGGAGTGATGGCCAGGGGGTTGATCTTGTAATGGCTCTTGGTGTACTGTGATAACAGTCAGCGTCTCTTCCGACAGAACAATAACTAAACTGACATTCTCCTTGATATGCCTAAAGTCGGTTGTTTCTCTGAACCCTCTGACGTTCCAGTAAAGGTTCTTCAGCCACTCGTGAATAACAGGATAGTCACCGCGAATAGTTCCGAGATTGCACTTGAAATGCTGGACGTAGACGACGTCGAACCGAATAATGGTTGCATACGCCCTGATGTCGATTTCGGTCAACTCTTTGCCAAGTATGTACGGTCCCCCATGTTGATATATCAGCTGCTCCAAGTGGTTCAGAGCCGCGAAAACCGTGGGGAGGTTCTCTTCATATGCCTCCTGAGTTGTAGCAAAGCCGGCCTTGTAGACGCCCGAATTGAGATCCCGTTGCATCCACACGCTGATTTCGTCGATTTTGGTTCTTAGATGCTCTGGATAGAGATCCAGGTCTCGGCCGGGACTGTCATCAGGCAGCACTGAGTTAAACGCTGTCGGGAGCCAACGCAACATCTCAGCGCTTTCGTTGTTCACGATCTTCCCCCCTGGTTTATCCCAGAGCAGAGGAACGCTGTATCTGCCTTTGTAGTCCGGATCATCCTTGAAGTAGATTTCATGCAGGAATTTCGACTTGAACAAATGATCCTCTGTTGCCCCCTCATAGAGATCATCCGGCGCAGAAGGGAATTGCCACCCGGGCCAACCTTTGTCGTCTCCTTTCGGATAGGGTTTAACAATGGAGATGTCAATGAGAGATTCTAGCCCCTTGAGATGGCGAACCAGGTTGACGCGATGGGCGAATGGACAGAATAGCCCGATGTAGAGGTGATATCGGTCGGCTTCTGGGGGAAATTGGCTGTTGTTGGCGATGACACCGTGCCAGGAGTCATTTGGACCATCGTGGATTGACATGTTTGAGTTGTGCAAGGAGTCCCTAATGTTGTCACGGATGGCTAACAAATCTTGTTGGCTCTTGTGTGAATGTATCTCTTTCTACTCATGGGTCTCGAAAGATAAGAATCAGTGAGGGATAAGGATTTGTAATGACCCCGCTCGGGGAATAGAGAAATGCGGACTAGCTGCGATCACGTCAACGGTTTTGAGGCTGTGGGTCGCCATACCGATTCTCGCCAGTCCAACTGTACCATCACTGTGTTTATAGGTACAAAGTAGGATCCAGACATAGTGTTTTATACCCAATCCGTGCTTTTCCGACCAGTCACAAACGGTTGAAGGGATATTGTTCGTCTTGTCCCGCTCGAGAAGTGTCTTGACCTGAACGCAATTACTAGCCACGTTAATCTTCCTAGCTCGACAGGAGTTCGAAGTCTCGGCTGTAGGACGTGGCTAAAGCGTTCAGATGAGGTAAACACGGTTCAGTGGTATTCAGAATTTGACTAGAGCTGACGAATAATAAAGATCAAGCACAAGTCATAGGACTTTGAAGCGAGAATTCGGAGCTGGACTCCCTCATGATTCCACATGCCAAAGTCGTTGACAACCCCGCGGAAATAGAGTGCACTTTCCAGGCGCCTGAATCGAACGGGCACCTAACATCATCTCGAATTATGCCGACTCAGAATCGAGGGGATTGGACACGTGAGAGGGGCCAAGGCGTCCTCTCAGGTTATATCCCGTGCCGTCAAACCAGTAAATTATAGCATATAGTGAGAGAGTAGCAGTCTCCGTCTCGATCTGTAGAAGGTGCAGGATGTCATTTTTTCCCACTTGATGGATATCCGAACTAGTCACGGTCTTCAAAAGATGCTCATCATGCACGTGTTTCCATCGGCATATGACTTCGATGCCCGAAATCGAGGGTCGGCCTGGATAGCGGTGATTTCCTGGCGTCAAAGATACTGTACTGAACCGGGGTTTCCCAGCCAATCCAAGACCAGCTAGGAAACAACCTTGACGCCAAATCCTTTGACAGTCGGCATTTCCCTTGTTGTCGAGGTACCCAAAGAAGAGCCTCTGCGAACTGCGTGACCGGCAAGCATCACATGAAACCGCCCCGAAACACAGGTTCTAGAGCTGAGATAACGTCCAGGAAGGCTCTGTAGCTGTCTTCGGCAAATGTGAGCTTTCGTTAATTGTCGTGACGCACGTATTGGAAGTACTGTCCGAGATCCAACTGAATCGAGATTTCTGAGTTTCCCCATGGCGACATGGACAGTTTTGAGTGTTGGATATGCCTCGTAGTATCGTAGTTTGACCTAGGGATCTTGCATATCGTCCCAGTTGCTTCATGCCATGTCGCACAACTGCATTCCCATATAGCAACCTGGCACTGAAAGAATAGTTTACGGCTGGAGAAGAAGAGTTCTTGGGACGTCCAGCCTCTATCGTACTACATATTAGAAACAATCAGTCTCATTGAGAAAATAGTAGCTTGTCTCTTAGACCTCTCAGAATCTTTACTTACCCATATGGTTAAGTGATGTTGCAGTTTGGCGAGATCTGGCGTGGTTCCGTAACAGCCTTGGTGCCGCGCAGTCCATGATTAGCATCCCAATGATTCGCTGCGATGATTGTGATATATGCATTGGCATAGATGGCACCCATCTCGCTGATTTGATCATGCTTAGACTGTGCGTCGTCTTGGCAAATGCAGAGACAATCGACCCAGATATATCGCTCAGAGAGTAGCCGAACAAGTTCCATGGCGTGCTGAATTGTCTTGGGTATTACCACCTCGTCATTCATAGTTGACAGCGAACCCAGTCGCTACATTCTTTCGATGTTCTTTGTCGTTGTTTCGGAAGCATGAACTTGGCCCCAGGCATAACTCAAAGCCAAGTAACGATGGTCGGGTTTCGCAGGGACGATACAGTCCGCCTCGACATCTATAAGCCATTCTGGACGCCCAGTCAGCTCTGGTCGCTATATCCCAGTTTATGATTTTGCATTACCTTCGTACACAAAACGAGATCAGTTCAAACTCAGTGTTTAGCTCTCACTCAGCAATTAGTCGTAGTCGGCATGTGAAGTGCGAGTGAGACTGGTATGAAAATGGAAGAACGGTCAGAGTGTGTCCAGGCTCCAGTAAGCAAATAAGCAATAGCTATAGGGTAAAGCTGTAAGACTGAAAGGAGGTCCAGATCACCCGGTTCAAAGGAACGGTCATTAAAGAACATCATTTAAGTGGAGTCAAATTCCTTGGGAGATTATGATATAAATGTCGCGCGACTCTTCAAGTAACTATAAGACTTTCAAGGTGAATGAGAAACACCACTGGTTGTTCTGTGAACACCGCAATTGGGTATACAAGCATCATTATCAGAGTACATTGATATGGGCTGGGTAGAATTGATACACTTGCTATACTTCCGGATAACTAACTTAGAAATCTTTAGACTTTGGATCTCGGGGAAGACGCGGAATTGAGGCACAGCACGTGGCAAACTCGTCATCCCGACAAGTCGGATATCCCACAACAAGCCCCAGAGTAGACCCATTCTACGCCAGGGAATGGGGTCCAGATAAAGCAACGCTACCCAAATCAAGGCAAGGCTCATACGACAGCTCAAGCAGATCATATGTTCGCGTCCTGCGAGCCTCACATATGTGCCCCGAGGTGGCAAAAAACATCGCCACCTAGCTCAGCGATATCGCAAAGTCTGCTTGGGGAGCCCTGAAATCACCCGGTGATTGGCGTGGAAGCTAGGGACCCTTGGAAAGCAATGTATCACGTCAAATTGTATCTGAAAACCCCCGGTCTAGAGCAACAAACTGGAGGAAGGCGATTTCCCTCGAAATGTGGTTGTTATGTCTCTGTCAGATGTGAGCTGAGCATTGTCTAGGAAGCTGTGAAAGTGGTCAGATCGCGAAGATTCTGTGTTCAGTACTCCATCGCTCGTAAGGGCCTTCAAGTCATCATGATAACTAGAGACAGTAATCCGTGATCGGATCAGCCACAGATCAACAAGACATCAACGGACAAACACCGAATCCCTCGGGGAACAGACCACGGACGAGACCGAGCTCAAGGCTAAGAAGATCGCCACGGACGCGAAATAATTGGAAAGTGATAACTTATCGTCGCATGGAGAAAGGTGCAATTTTATATGGGGATCACGCAAGACACTTTCGGAGCTTCACGACACTGCGAAAAATGGGGCTGCCAGAGAAATATCTGCTGGCGGGGGTATCGACGCCAATCGGCTAGCAGATTCAAGTGTGGGATAACGTGTGGGATAATGGGGTGAGACGACAAGGGAGACCCAGCTATATAGAACTAGTTGACTGACGCAATTACTGGGGACAATAGAGGCATTCGTTGCCTCCATCCGCATAAAACACCCGGGCTGTCTGCAATGGAACCAACGATAGGCAGCTCTTTTCCATTCGCCAAGCCGAGTCTCAACAAACCACGACCTAATTCGTGTCTCAGGCTCATCAATCACAATGGCGATCGCCAAAGACGCCGACAGAGCGCAGGACTCTGACGTCCACAGCCTGGATGCTACGGCCACGCCGGAAAGACCCCACGAAGTCATCGTCACCCAGTCCGTCAAGACGTGGAAGGGCTACGTCTGGGATACTTGGGAGCTCCCGAAGGAGCAGCGCTGGCTGCTCTTCAAAGTCGATGCCTTCGTGCTCACTTTTGCCTCGATTGGTTACTTCCTCAAGAACATCGACCAGACCAATGTCAACAATGCGTTCCTCAGCGGCATGAAGGAGGATCTTAGCATGTTCGGTAACGAACTTGTGACAAGTACGTGACCGAGGCTCTGCAATTGATTCATCTCCTAACATCAAGCAGGCACTTCTATCTGGACTGTGGGATACGTCATCGGGCAGATCCCGTCTAACTTGCTGCTTACCCGAGCGTCGCCGCGATGGGTCATCCCCTCTCTCGAAGTGGGATGGGGAATCGCAACTATCTGTACCTCTTCTGTGAAATCAGTCAAGGCTCTCTACGCGCTACGATTCCTCGTGGGATTGTTTGAGTAAGTGGTTTCGATACTCTGGTAAGAGTTTGGTCACTAACGCGAACGACAGATCAGGCTTCTACCCTGGTATCCATTATATGCTGGGATCGTGGTACACACCAAGAGAAATCGGCAAGCGGTCCATGATTTTCTGGCTCGCTGGATCAATCGGTACCATGTTCAGCGGTTTCCTCCAGGCGGCGGCATATACGAATCTCCACGGTGTTCATGGCAAAGCCGGATGTAAGTACTATTCACTTTGAGTATTACCCACCGTATCGAGAGACGAAAACTGACACATTCTCGTAGGGCGTTGGCTCTTCATCATCGACGGCATCATCACATTACCACTCGCACTGGCTGGCTACGCCTTCTTCCCGAATCTTCCCCAAGATGGCAAGAAGACGTGGTGGACAACTCAACGAGAGCACGAGATCTCAGTTGCGAGAATGGCCGCGGTCGGACGTGCCGGAAAACAACCTTGGACACGGGCCAAGGCGCAACGCATTCTGCTCAGCTGGCACACTTACCTCCTTCGTACGACTCATCCAGACATTACCGAGACCCGAGCTAATCATCAAGCGCAGCATTGCTTTACATCGTCTGGAACAATGGATGGCCTCAAGCCGGTATGGGTTATTGGCTGAAGAGTTTCAACAACGATCCTGCTCCTGTTCCCGGAAAGTCTTACTCTGTCGCTGATATCAACAACTGTAAGTTCGAACAAGACCCCGACCCTACACAGATCGAGTAGCTAACGATTTACCAGTGCCAATCCCAACAACGGCTATTTTTGTCGGTATGGCCCTGGTTTGGGGTTGGCTTTCTGATGGTCCTCTGCGTGGCCGTCGCTGGCCATTTATGTACGCTGGTGCAATCATCACAGTAAGCTCATAATAGCCTACGATATTGAAGACTTTGATGCAGTCACTAACGAGACACTGCTTAGCTCGTCTTCTCCGTTCTTCTTCGTCAGATGCCTCTTTACTCCAACATCCATGGCCGCAAGATTGTGTACTGGCTTAGTCAAATTGGTGTATGTTCGCTTCCTAAAAGTCCGACTGCATGCGCTTACTTGAACCTTAGAATGGTGCTGGTCCTCTCATCCTAAGCTGGATCAACGAGATCTGCTCCGATGACACAGAAAAGCGAGCTCTGCTTGTCGGGATGGCGAATGACTTTGCTTATGTCGTCCAGGCAGTGGTAAGTTTTGAAAACTATCACCATAAAAAGGAGCACACTAACAAATGAATTTTCAGGCGCCTAATTTCGTGTGGAAGACTAAGGAGTTTCCTGCGGCTCGGAAGGGTTACCTTTGGTCAATCGTCCTCCAAATCCTCATCAGTAAGCATATATACACCGCCCTAAGCACGCAATGAACTAACCACCTGCCTAGTTGCTGTAACTGCTACTATCCAGTTGTTGCTGTGGCGAGACGAGAAGCGAGCGGCCAAGGCCGACGTTGAATCTGTCCCAGTTTCCCCCGGGGCTTCTGATCTAGAGGGAGACGATGTCGATAGGAAGCCTGGTCACAATAGCGAGGTCAAGACTGTCAACTTGGATTAACGCTCGGGATCGTAATCAGTTTCCACAAAGGCGAAAAGAGACATCAATTAGTATTAGAGAGTGTGCATTATTCAATTTGAAGGCCAATTTGTGAATAAACAGAACAATGTACAACCGCGCTTCCAAGATATCCGGACTCGCTCTGCGCATCATGAACAGTGATATTGTAGTATTTCTCCAAGATAAAGCAGCGACATACACCCAAGACTGGCAAAAATAACTACGCGTATTCATAGTAAGGATGACTAAACTAATAAACATTGGGGCTCCAACTTCGATTTGCGCCGAGAAGGACAAGCGATGAATGACAAGATAAGCAGTAGGTACAAATGTCAAGGTCCACGCTACTTCTTCTAAAAGTGTATAACAGGATTCAGTGAGCCCTAGAAAGGTGGTTTAATGATACAAAGTTTCCTGTGCGCTGCTGTAGTTGTTCGGTCTGGGCTAACTATTGTAGTATTACGAAAAAAATTCTAGCTGGAGATTCAGAGTAACTCAGATATTGCACAGAAGTTAAATTGACGCCTATGATCTCTATATGATGGGTCGTAGTGACTGTGGAATGGGTCTGAGATGAGTAGTAGCAAAGCGATGAATAGCTGTGCTCTGGAATCACCATTCCTTGTTGTTCATAATGTTAATCACTGTAGTCCAGGCTGCATATATAGGCACTAGGTCTCCCTTCCCTATGTCTCTCTAATTAGCTCAACGCCTAACTCTAAAGTTCACCAGCAAACCCACAACTGAACCATCGTCAATTCGATCTCCGCTTTACCAACAAGGACCGTAGAAATGTGCTCATACAACTGGGTCAAGGAAGAGTGCCCACAGTGCCACAGAATCGATCGCAAGTGGATGTCTTTCACCAAATGCCCTACTGCGCAGGCAGCAGGTCTACACAACTGCGACCCCATCGTGGATGTCGAGAGCACATCCACAGCCCTTTGCGATCCATGCATTGAAGCCGGCCCGCCCCTTACAAACGGGGTTTGAGCAACCCAGACTGGAGATGCCGCGCAGGATGGTCTGTCGCGGGGTGGTCTATAAGGCCGGGGCTTAAGTGCACACGAAGTCCACATCAAAGCGCGGGCTCTAACTGATTCAAGAGCGAGGGTTAAGACAAGCTGGGAGGCAAGCAAGGTGCGTGCAGCAGCCCGTCACGGTAAGCGCAGTTCTCGGTAAATAAGGTATAGAAAATACGAGGTAAAATCCTCTTAGTATTCCTTTTTTCTCATTATATTAAGCACTGAATGATGTCTTTAATGCCTGATTCCTAGCACTAGCTACAACTAAGCAACTTTTAGACACCCATTCGTGATTTTATTTTTGCTTAGATATGCGCGATGTTTTGAACGATTAACTCTCCGCCGTTTAATTAAGTCAGTACCGATGGAAGTGATCAATGATCGCTATTACTTCTAAACCTCAGAACTCGGCTTGGTTAACTTATGGTGGGTGGCTGTCATGTAGATTTACCATCTCACGCCTTGAATTTTTGATTCGTAAGATATATACTACAGACCGTAACCCTTTTTAGTATCTCGTCCGTAGAAACCAGCCAAACTTGAACTACCACATTTTATAGGATGGTATCAGGCAATAAGGCCTAATTCATACTCACCGTAAATTAACATTACCCTATTCACAGACTCTTATATGTTTGTGATGGCCGCTATCACTAGGTCGCTGTGCATCATCACTCATATGTCAACCATAGAATCAGACACGAAATCGCAAATAGCGATGTCCTCAAGACTAAGAAGCGACGAACATCTAAGGCTGTGAAAAAGAATTAGTAGTGTTCAAACTAACGAAGACTAAACTAATCATTATCATTCTAGACCCTAGATACGACAAGAAGAAGGAGTGATGAATAATAAACTAGATAAGCGTTAACACCCACATCACTTCTTCTAAAAGTGTAGGGATACCCGACGTTATAGACCTGTCTGGATTTTGCTTCTGCACCCGAAGGGCAACCAAGATGTTGCACAGAAGTTGAATTGATGCCTAGTGTAAGTTTCGCGTGATGAACCGAAGCTGCTATGGAATCAAATCAAGGTGAATGTTATCCAAGCAGTAGATAGTGTACTAGAATCACAACTTTATAATATTCATATATTATTAATCACATCAGTATAGCACTATATATATAGACACTAATTTCTCCTTTATATCTCTCTAACCAGCCCAGCACCCAGCTTAAGAACCAACTATAAAGTTCACCAATAGACATACAACCAGACCATCATCAACTCAACTTTATTTCTGCATCACGAAAAAAAAAACTCGCAGAAATGTGCAAGGACTTCTGGCTCAAAGAAAGGTGCTCGGTATGTCGCGCAGTCAATCTGAAGTGGATGTCTTTGAGCCAATGCGCTGCTGCGCGGGAAGCAAAACTAGACAAATGTCTCCGCACCATCAATGACTACACCCCAATCTCTGTCATATGCCAGCCATGCATGGTAGGCACCCAGCCACTACCATCTAAGGGTGCTTGAGCAATCAAGACTGGGGATGCGCGCACAGGACGGACTTTGCGTCGTGGTCTGTTGGGCTCTGGCTGGTTGAGAGGCGAGGATAAGACAAGCTGGAAGTCAAGTAAGGTGTAGCTAGCACCTCGTCATCGTACTTCTAAACAAGAAACAGAAAAATATGAGGCGATTTTCTCACTTGGTCTTCCTTTTCGCCTATCATGTGAAGCACAGAATGATGTCTTGAATATTTGATTCCTCACAGAAACCATAACTAAGCACTTGATCGGGGCAGTATCGATAGTAGTGACTGCCATGATTTCCATGTTTTAGAACTCTGCCTAATTAGTTTCTGGCGACTAGCTCTCATATACCGAGTCACGGTGGGAGTTTTATATTTTGGGAGATTTCTAACTGTTTATTACTCTCATTCAGCATTTTGATATGTAACGCAGACAATAAACCATTTTGGTGTCTCATAAGCAGAACCTGGCTAACGTGCAGCCCAATCAAGCTGACGTTCGGTGCATGATCCTTCCGGGCTGTAATGCGGTGTAGCGGGCGTTCAGAATCGCTGGGTAGCGGGGTACTGTACCTCTATGACGTTTATAGCCTCAATTCTGCCTCGCCGCGATGCTAAAAACATCACCACCAGGGTTCAGACCCTGCGCCACATCCTACCCCGTTTTATGGAATGCTATCGGGCAACAAGGCTCAATTCACGCTGACCGTGAATTTACGCATGTCCTCCTCGCAGTCTCTTATATGTCTGTGATTGCCACCATCGCCAGCTGTTGGTCGCAGTGCATCACCACCCAAAGCCACAACAATGGAATCAGACACGACGTCGCAAAACAGCCACGCGCAAGGGCTGAGGCGTCTGACCGTCGAGGACGGCAACCTCTGCTCCTTCTGCCATGAAAGCCTTGCTCACGCGCCCGCGGACCCGGGCAATCACGTCCGAAAACTTCCCGACCTTCTCGAAGCCGCCGAGTTCTGTGGCTACTGTGCTTTGTGGGTGCGTTCGCTCGAGGCGTCGGCACACGCCCTTGTCGAAGATGGCCAGGACGCCGCGATGATGTCGCATCCGCTTCTCCAGGGAGTCTTTGAGCCGAGCGAGGTGGAGTTGCAGTATGTTGAACTACATGATTGGATTGGCGGGGGGATCGAGCAGCGGATGGCGTGGCCGCATATGGGAACGATCTGGGCGACGCTCGATCTGCTGCCTGCCGATGGTGAGTAACCCCGTTGTTGTCGCGGCATTGGACTAACAACAATGAATTGAAGACTCGTCGTTGATCATTCTGACGCCTTTGGCAAGCTCCGACCAGTCAGAGACTGTCTGGAGAGGCATCAGGTGGTGGCTTTCCAAGTGCACCTCCCAACACGAAGAGTGTCGCCGTCAAAGAGATACGTCGTGGAAGCCAACACGGCTGTTGCACCTGGGCGTGCCGTCGGAGCCGATGGAGATACAGCTCGTCAATGGGAGCTCCGTGCCAGATACTGCAGAATATTTAACCCTGAGCCATTGCTGGGGTAATGTAGTCCCTCTGCGGCTGACGACCGACACTTTGGAGACATTCCAATGCTCCATTCCCATCGACAGCCTGCCCAAGACCTTTCTAGATGCCTGCGAAGCGACAAGAAGACTAGGCCACGAGTATCTCTGGATCGACTCCCTCTGCATCGTGCAAGACGACGGCGCCGACTGGGCATTCGAAACAGGCCGCATGTCCTCCGTCTTCGGCAACTCGTTCCTCACCATCGCAGCCACAGCCGCCGAAGACGCCTCCCACGGGCTCTTCTGTCCTCCCGCCCAGCGCGACCCGGAGTCTTGGCTCCCCGCGCGCATCCGCCGCGACTGGGGCGCTCAGTTCGCCGGCGGCTTCTACGTGTGCGCCTACCGCGACTGGTGGACGAAGCTGGACAACGCGCCCCTGAACCGCCGCGGCTGGGCCTTGCAGGAGCGCATGCTTGCGCCACGCGTGCTTCATCTCGGTCTTGAGCAGGTGGCGTTTGAGTGTCCAGCGATGACTGCGTGCGAGCGGCTTCCGTTTGGGAACCTTGGGCACGTTGTTGGCCAGCTGGGCGGGCCAGGGAGTAAGATTAAACGGTTCATCGATGAGGGGGGCGAGAATGAGAGGAAGTTGGGTGTGGATGATATTCTTCAGCAGTGGAATGAGGTTGTGCGGAATTACTCCCATGGTCGGTTTTCTGTTGAGACGGATAAGATGGTTGCTCTGACGGGGGTTGTGGATTCGTTTACGAGCCTATTCCGTCGGCATCTGAGAGAGACGCCAGAGGAAACGGGGACAGCTGATGCCCCAGATGTTGATTCAAATGCGCAAAAGCAGGAACCAAAAGACCTCGAAGATCCAGACAAAGCCGAGGAAGCCCTCTTTGTCGGTGGACTCTGGAGGCCGCAAATGGAGATGCAGCTGGCCTGGCGAGCAACATCCAAAGTCCAAAGCCAGCAACTCAGCGGAAACGCGCCGCCTGGATTCGGACGACGGCCGCAGACCTACATCGCACCGAGTTGGTCCTGGTGCTCTCTCAACGACGCCCTCGTCGAGCCGCAGCAAGCAACCCCAGGCGACCTGTGCCTCACCAAAGTCCTCGAGGTAAAGATAAACTCCTCGACCGGGCTCGACGTAGCGCACGACAGCGGCCTCAAGTACTGCTGCGGGCCGGCATCTTACATACGCCTCCGGTGCTCGCAGATTCCCCTTTCTGGGTTTGCCCGCATCCGCTCGCTGGGCTTCCCGGACTTTGACAACATGGGAGCCCACAAGGTAGTCGAGAGCAGGAACTACTGGGACGTTTCGTACGAGGACGAGGCGCTCAAGGCGGGGATGCCGTGCATTGTGCCAGTCTTCGTCGATATGACGCGGGTCCGGAGGGCGGTCCACGGCATTATCGTCGATCAGCGCAGCGTGGAAGGCAGCAATGAGAAATACTACGTGCGTCTTGGGGCGTTTGTTCTAGACGAGGCGGAGTCTATCAAGGTTATGTGGGATGCGTTGGAGAGCTTTGATCGGTTCAATCCGGGTACGACGACGGGGGCTCGTCTCTGTGATGGGATGCATAAGCCTGGGGAAAATAGATATGACTATGTGAAGAAAGATGGAGTGTTGCAGCGAGTTATTTCTATTCGGTAGTGAGACTCACACACGGTTTTTTTTTTTTGCGTGAGATTAATATACTCTAGCGGGTCTGAAGTTGGATCCGATGACGATTCTATGGAATCTTGAAAGTGTAAACCGCTGGATACTTAGACTCGAAGCCGTGCTGTTGCCTCCAATGCGTCCAAGCCACTTCCACGCTTCAGCTGAAACGAGCAGCTTCGATAACAACAAACAAGCGCAATAATGAGAACGCCAACACCAGAGTGGAAGCCGGTGGGACTTCTAGCTATGCATGTACTCCCGAGAGTGAGTATAAAAGTCTATGCTGAAAGGAATATGAAAGTCTACTTCAGTCCTCGCGAAGATGAGAAGGGTTCTCGGCGTCTGGCTGGACCTGCTCCTCGGACAGTCGCGGGTTCCTCAGGGCCAGCGCGAAGGCGATCATGGGGACGCACAGACACATGCCGGCGATACACAGCAGTTTCTGGACGTGCGAGTAGCTGGCAATGATGGCGTCTCGGATCTCGGTCCCGACGGGGTAGTGCGGCACGATGGAGAAGGGCGAGTCGTAGATGGCTTTTGCCAGGGTTTCGTTGGGTTGGAACGCCAGGTTGGATTGCAACGTGCCGTAAAGCGTCTGGGTCCAGATGGCACCGGACAGACATGTGCCGAAGGCGCTTCCGACGTTGTAGAAGGATAGGTAGAGTCCAGTGAGGATGGCCACGTGTTCCCGCGAGGCCGAGGCTTGGATGGAAGCCTGAGTGGGATATGCGAAGAGACCTCCAGCCACGCCGAGCAAGACCTGGGCGCTGATGAGGCCCGACTTGGACGCCTCGGAAGCACCGCCGGGGTGCAGGATCAAGAGGCCAAAGGCGGCCATGAAGAGACAGGTGCCTCCGACGATGATATACTTGAGACGGCGGATCTTGAAAATGACGAGACCGACCAAGATGCCGCTTATTACGCCAAAGAAGGAGAAGAAGGATAGGATGCGAGTCGCGTTCTCGACGGAGAAGTCAAAGGCGACGATGAGGACGGTGAATAGGTAGTTGCCCTGGGTGTACCACGCAAAGTTGAGCATGCTCCGGACGGCTAGGGCAGACCAGACACCGCGGTCGCGGAGGAGATGGAACGGGATCAGGGGATACCTGGCGCCGCGCTTTTCCCAGACGACGAAGATGGGCACGAGGAGAAGGCCGAGGACGAGCGGGAGGACGATGTTCCAGTTGCCCCAGTGGCTCACGCTGCCACCGGCGACGGTTAGTGGAGCGAGAACTAGAGAGAAGGCTCCGATGAGGGTGATGAGGCCAACGATGTCCAGCTGGTGAAAGAGGTCGGCGTTGAATCTCTTGGTGAGCGAAGATGGAGGCGCAGAGACGTCGGCTTTGCCAACCCGGCGCTCGAAGGAGTAGAGACAGGTGAGGAGCGGCAAAGACGCGATGGGGTAGATGATGGCCCACATGCCGATGCCCCAGCGCCAGGTCGTGGCCGCGAGCACGGCGGAGGTGATGTTGCCGCTGATCCAGGTGTTGACGAGAAAGGGAACCGCAGGGATGTAGCTGAAGAAGACCCGGGCGCGCATCGACGAGAAGTCGGCAATCAGCACCTCCATCAACAGCACGATGCACGTGTACCCGGCCTGGTAGACGATACTCCCCGTGCAAAAGGCCTCAACCGACGTGGCGCTGGCCTCGATGGCGATGCCGGCCGTGTACAGCACCGTCGACACGGCGATGACCTCGAAGCGGCCCAGCACGTCGGCGACCTTGGCGGCGGTGGGCTGGACGGCCACGGCGACGACGCTGCGGAAGACGTTGATGGTGGACAGGTACGAGTGCAGCGAGAAGCTGGACGTGGCGTAGGGCTGGTAGGCCGAGCGCACCTGGCTCTCCAGGCCGTAGGCGTAGCCGACGAGGAAGATGCCCGTGAAGAGCCAGATGCGGTCGGCGAGGGTGAAGCGCGCGGAGACGGCGGCCATGCGCGCGACGCCGGAGGAGGGCTTCATGGCGGCGTGGTCGACGACGGACTGGTCATCGGAGGAGGAGGAGGAGGAGGATGCGCGCAGAAGAGGCGCGGTTTCGGAGCGGTTGGGCATGCTCACTCGACACAGTAGCTCATCCGCGATGCTTCAGTGCTCTTCGCGATGCTTCAGTGCTCTCCACGATGCTTCAGTGCTCTCCACGATGCTTCAGTGCTCATCCACGATGCTTCAGTGCTCATCCACGATGCTTCAGTGCTCATCCACGATGCTTCAGTGCTCATCCACGACGCTCAAGTGTGTGTGCGTGGTAGAGCATGCAGGCCACGAGATGGGGTTGCACCCATGATTGATCTGAGTCTATGTACCAGCAGATTTGTCACCGTGGGGGGTCACGCGGCAAAGGCGCAACAAACAACTCACCCCAGGCAGCCAGAGGCCCTGTGATGTAATCACCCGCCCGCCGTCCGGGAGGATCAGATAAGATCATGTCCAATAGCGGCGGTTGTAGCCGAGACTACTGGGGACAACCAAGTGGACACGCCAGGATCAGGCCTCGGCCGGAGCCACCACCAAGCCGGAATCGGAACGGGAGGCATGCGCTTCATCGAACTCTACGGCATTCACCAGTGGGCTAACATGGTTAAACAAGTAGAGTTTTGTATCTTCTAGTTCTAATCTAAATTTATCCAAGATATCTTCAACGCCCGCTTCTAGAATGTGTGTGAAGCCATCTAGGACGCTGTATCTGAGGCCAATCTGCATCTCCACTGTTTGCGTCGGACATGACTTCTTGGCAGTCCAGGATACGCGAGTACCACCTTAAATCGCCTACTAGTTAGATAATCCTACAACGCCAGCTCCCTTCGTACCCGTTCCTCGCTAGGTGCCCATCCCAGTCCCGTCAGTCCGTCCACATTCAAGATAAGATCCTCCATCTCGAATGTTCCCTTCACAATATCAGTCCCCGGCGTACTCGTAGGAAGCGGAAGTCAGGCTCTGCTGATAAGCTGCGGCAACCAGACACGCCACCTCAATGTGATAGCCCCCTCGCTGCATGTAAGATGCAATGCTGGTTAGGCATCCGTCATCTGAGCCACCTCCGCATTACAAATGATACCGCCTCAGCCCCTAATCACGCGTGTCATCCTGCGATGGGCAGTTGAACAACCGATATTAAATACTCATGCCGCGTCTGGCCAATCAAGGAGGCCACTAAGGATGTCGAAGGAGCGGGGAATATGCAGCTAGAGTGTACAAGACCTTCAGCTGCGACACTGAGGGTATCTGGGCGACAAGGCTGCAGGGTTCAGCGCTTGCTGGGTGGTAGTTATTAATATGTCAATTGCCCAGGAAGCGGTAAAACGAGGCTCTGCCGGATTTGTTATGCCCGTTGGTTCTTCCCTTCTCTTCCAGCATCGCGACGGTTTCTTTCGTTTTTCTCACGTCGAGGAGCAATCTGTATTGATCCTACGCGGTGATGGCCCCAAAAGGCGCGACCGTAGAGTCGGACGTCCCAACCATCTATGACTCGGCTCCCGATACCTCACTTTCAACTCCGCCAATTCCCACTCCAGCTCAAGCCAAAAGTACCGGCCCCGAACCGACCAAGGCGTTGGCTGAAGATGATCAAACCCACACTCCATCGCCTGGCATCGCCGACGAGCTTTACGCCCTGAAGCTGAAGATTCTCGAACTGGAAAGCAAAACCCAGGCCGCGCCAGGCCCGTCGCAGCTGACGGCCGAGCAGGAGGAATACCTCCGGATGGAGAAATGCCTCTATGAGCATCGAAAGGAGTGGGAACAAACGGCTGGCACTGAAAACTATCAGGTGTGGGTTGGTGGACGTAGAACTGCGTGGAAAGAAGGGCCATCAAAATCAGGAACACTCGGGCCGGGACCAGCATTGATGCCGGACCCAACGGTACTACTAAGAGCGATGCCGCCAGAAATGATGCCGCCAGGAATAGCTCCGCTGCCCCCAGCGCCTGGTAACCGACCGACATCAGGGTCAGGACTACTGCCTCCGATAATCTCTCCGTGGACAAACAACTGAAACATAAGATATAGCCAACCCTACCAACATCCAAATCCATACAACCCTCTACACAAATACTGCGCGAGTAACCTCTTCGAACAAAGCGACGGTGAGCCAGACGACTGTGATCGTGCTATCGACTACGGCAGTCGCCGCAACCGCATCCGCAAGACCTTTGATTTACCTCGCAGAGGCAGTACAAAAACGCAAACTCGACGCAAGAGAACAACACGGGAAGAAAGAAGCTAAAAAGAACGACGGATACGCCAGTGGAGACGAGAACCCCGAAGAGAACGTCATCGTCAAGCATGCCAAGCCCACGCTCAACCGAACCAACTGAGCCTCATTCAGGAGATTCGCCATGGCAGACATGCAAGATACCCACGTCATAGAAGTTCTCATCGGAGAGCCTGCGATATACAGCAAGAACAGCACCCAGGGGTGGTTTGGCTCGGGCCGCCATCCTCGCAAGGTCGAAAAACCCCTGGATCCTGCGATGGTGACTGCTGTGCCCGCGAACCACATGGACACGACGACACGTACATCGACGAGAAGCAGCGGTCCGAGTACATCGCCAGCCTCCTGCCTAAGACGCCAGCTCAGGATGCTCCCTCGTTTGATGTTATTCCTCGGCTATTGAAGGAGCTGCAGATCCGGCCTAACAACTCACTTGTTGTCTCGGATGATGAATTGGTCATTATGTCGTACCGCGTCTTTGGGTTTATTCTTCGCAGTCGCAAATGGGGTAAGTGGACTCACCCTCCTTGTTCTTACTGTTATCCGCCACGAATCTAGACGATTCTTCCACGTGATCCGTTGCCGCTTTTGCTCAGGCCGGCTCAGGGCTGGCTCAGTCCTCGCTCGGGTTGAGCTCAGGCGGCAGGGTATGTATTCCGGCAGGCTCAAGTTGAGCGGGTACGTGGGAGGATGCAGCTCCACTACCAAGGGCAGGGGTTTGGGTTGGGGGGGGTTCGAATTCGACAACCCTGCATCCCCTCCTGTGTCTGCGGCATGCAGGATGGGTGGACATCTTGCCTAAATCTGCCTTCTCACCATAGCTCAAGAAGGAACATAAAAGCCTGGGCAACCCTTCTTCCATCAGCTGTACGAGAGTGTTTCTACCATCAGTCCTTAACTCCAACCATCATCCCGTGCTTTTCCCTATCACCACCTCCTAAGGTTAGACTTGCGTTCTGCTCAACCGATCACCAAACAAGGCCACCATGGGCATTCTTGCCTTAGCTAAGAAGAGGGGATTCAGTAGCAACCGGACTGCAATCAGCCCTCATGTTATGCACCGAAACCTTGTGCTGAAAAGCCAGGAGTTCTATGACAGAGACCTGGCACTCTGGGAACAGTTAGTACACAATGCCCCCAGTTTACCTTGAGCAACTCGCCTGACAGACTCCAGGTATGAAAATGAATTCGGCCGTTCTGATCCCAGAGACATGCAAGTGATGAAACAATTCGCTGAGTTTGTGGCCCTCGGGACCGTTAGCAAGTTGGACAAGAATAATCAGCTCCCGACTACCGACACTGTTCGAATCAAGATGCGTCGATTGTATAGCAACTGGCAACGAAAGAGCCACACAACCATACCCAAGGAGGTCACTGGCTCGATGGCCCCTGTAAGCCGCATTAACCTCTCGCAGATCATCACTATGCCGACTTCACCACTGACTCCTTTAGTACATCGAAGGCGAACTCGCCCACAAAATTGGCTTGAAAAACATCAACCGACCACAAGGATTCCTCACCACTGAGAATTACGTCAAGCTTCAAGAGAAGTTGTGGTTCAGTGATCATCATGAGTATGTCCATGAAGGTTACCGCGTGGACGATTCTACTCTCCTGGACCTTCATGCTTACACCTCCGCTCGGCTTTCGGAGCTGTGTCAGGCAAAGTACGAGGTATGAGATCGCCGAGCTGCTGCTATTCTAGTGCACTAACCTTATGATGGTAGGATATCGACTTCCTAGTAGGATGGAAGGACGGGGAGCCAGAACTGAAGTTGAAAATAAAGAGAAGTGTCTGTAAGGGAAAAACCAAGAATCAGTAGGTTTTCCAAAACTTTGCTGAATCCTGGTTATCATCTTTAACCTCACCCAGGCCAGAGCACATCTTGTATGAGAGACTCTCGTCGAACTGTGGTCCACCGCCTTTGTATGCGCAACCGATCCTGTTCCTTTTGGCCAATTTCCTCTCATCCGGAGCAATAAAAGGTGACCCGACCCTTGAGGATATGCTCAAGTATACACCGCCCAAGAATCGCAGTCATCGAACTTTTGAATGGAAAGACGACATGCTTGAAACTCCAATTTTCCCCAACTGGAGTGCGGATGGGCCCGAGGTCACTGCTCGAAGCCCTGTCAGCTGGAGCCATCAATCATCAAGATGGGCGAAACGGGCTGGATTCGTTGATGGTTGTGGTATGCACTGCTCGCGTCGTGAATCCCTTCTTAAAGTCAATGGTAAGGCAATTTTGAACGATGAACCACGCACAGCTAGCTCACTCAGGGTCAGATAGCGGAGCATCGATCGAGCAGATCCTGAAATATGCCGACCAGCAGAACTCGGCAGTCTTACGCAGAAGCTACCTCGGGCCGATGAATACGATCGATGGGGCAGGTTGCTTTCTAGGCATGGATGTCCGACAAGACCTCACCGAAGATTTCCGTTCGGCATCTATAAGGTGGATAATGGATCTACCTCTTAGTCTTTCAGCCCAAGCTCGAACGGAGTTAGCACAGCAGGATGACTGGATGAAGCTCTCACAAACCATCAAGAATCTCACTTCCCAAATAGATCACGAAGGGATCCCCGAGGCCACCCGAGAGTAACTTAAGGCTAAGCGGAAAGAGTGTTACACTAAGAGACGGCGACTGGAAACAGCCAAGTTACAGGAAGTACAAAAAAGCCAACCCTTAGAGTACTCGAACGAACGGAAGCGCCACGAGCAGAGTGACTAGCGTCACGGTCACTTTGCTTGTGTTATGAACCTGTTACCGGAACGCAAGCGGCTCTCTTCACCCTGTTCTTGGCAGTACCCCTGAGGAGCCGTGAAGGACTATCGGCTCTCCAAGACCTCATCGCTCTTCGAACAAATCCTTGTCACATTGCATATCAGGATAAACTGCGCCCATCTCAGGGCACCTGTCCAGTCCCGTCCTGTGATACAGACTTGGAAAGGAAACAAAACCCACTCGCTAGCAGATAACAAGAAGTCATGAACGCTCACATACTCTTTTTTATCACAGTATCCCACTTCGAAACCAGACAAGATGGAAGCATGTATTCCGCTGCTAGGAGCGACATTACCACAAACATAACTCCTTTATTCAGTTTTGTTCTCTTTGCAATTGCTAGGTACAAAGTGAACCGGAATGGCTCAGCCACTATCGAAATCACATCGAAAACCGAGAGCTACTATTTCGTTGCGATCCGGTTCTCTTCCGCAACGCCACCGCTTGTACTGGGTATTATCCTGTTCACCTCAAAAAGGAGGAATGCCCTGCACACCAGCGTTTACAGCAATTCTGGGATAAGAGTGGTTGGCAGCGTCATGTCTCAACATGCGTCCAGCGGTATATCCAGGCTGAACCTAACCCCAGCAACTTATCTTGCCCGCACCCAGAATGTCCAGTTATGCCTCAATCCCCAGACCAGTTGTGGATCCATCTCGAGGACGTTCATAGCATTTTCCGAGAGCCTACAAAGAAGCGCAAGTCAGAGAGCGAGGACGGCCAAGGCGACGATGAAAACTCATCGCCGACCAAGAAACTCCGCGCTCAGTTCCAAGTCGGCGGAGACCAAACTTACGATGGATTCTGGAAGAGCGGCGCCTATCATGTTTCTGTCGGTTGGATATCATCTGACGTCAAGGTGATTCCCGAAGTTCCCACAAAGCGCAGCACATCCTCTTCACCAGGTATTGATGAGCCTGACCATGTCTGGGATGAACAGGATTGTATACCTAGCTCAGACACACCGCCTTCGTCTCTCTGCGTCAGCTCTGCCAACACTGTTTACTCAAATCAGGGAGACGATATGTCTTTACGTTCTGGGTCGTTAGAGCGTTGGACAGTTGGCTCCTGGGAAGACATGGAAGGAGAGAACCAATGACCTAGGCTCTTGACAGCTCCGGAAGGGAACGAAGACGTAGCATTATGGCCTGTTTCGTCATCCGATGGGCTCAATCCAACGCCTCAAGAGCACGACCCATCGAATTGCCCCTCAACGCCCCCACACAACAATTCAAATCTCGCCAGCTTTGAGGATCACATCTCCGAAAGGAATCCAGGTCTCCTACAACCCGCCTTGGTGATCAGAACGGAGAAGCCAGAGGCTTCGGCAACGAGAGGCCATGAGCATCGCTACAGTGAAGGACGTCGAGCCAGCGAAAAGCTGCAAGCCATGTTGTCTCTATCTGAGAACCCAGACATGATCGATCCACAGCTATTCGTGGACCAGCACTCTCAGGAGCATTTGAAGAGTACAGAGGGGGGTACATCGTCCTCCACTCAAAGCTACCTCCAAGGGGCTCAAGCCGGTCAACCCATAGCACTTGACGCAGACGAAGATATCTGGGAAGTGGATCGATTGTTGGCCAAATGGACGCAGGGAAGGCAGGCCCTATATCTCGTGAAGTGGAATGGCTTCTCCGACAACGCAAACTCGTGGCAGAGGCGGGACGACATCAACGACGAGCTCGTCAGCAAGTTCGATGCAAGCTTCTCGGACGATGGGGGAAATCATGAAGGCGTGGAGCTCCTTAAGAAAAGAATGCGGCGGGGAAAGACCGAATATCTGGTAAGGTGGAAGGGCCGCCCTCTGGGCGATAACTCCTGGGAGAAGGAGTCGACAATTAGTCGCCGACGAGTGCAAGAGTTTGCCACATCCGGGCGTTCTCTGAACTGATATCGCGGCTGTAGGGTAGGTCCAAGACGTGGGAGTGTTTGAACGAGTGGTTCAGGACGTCGTAGTGAGCAATGTAGGTCACGGTCTGGTAATGGTAGAATAGTAGATTCAAAATAACCAAGTGTGTTGATAGCTGTCTAGCTATTATCTATGAAAGGGCTAAATGAATGTGTATATATACTATCATAATCCTGTGGGCTCATTGAGTGAGGGTGAGTCCAGAGTCGTAGCTCACTATGACAGTCGGGTGGCGGGCTGGTCGAGCAGCAAGTCGGTCGAGTGAGGTTGAGGCGAGCGAGGAATTAAGGACGAGGACCAGGAAGGAGGATAGTGAAGACGGGAGGTTAAGTGCTCCAGATGACTGGGGGACTGGCGGACCGACTCGAAACCCCCAAGGGCGCAGCTGTTCAAGATGCTTGGGCTTAGCCACTCACGTCTTCCGATTTCGGCCATGATGTCACGGCCCGAAGGACAGTGAGGTGAGAGACCTGAGTAAAACGATTATGCTCTCCCCGAGTTGGGCGCCGTTCCTCCTTCTCTCTCTTCTCCTTCCGTGATAAATTCAGCCAAGCAAGTCAGTTACAACGTTATATCAGATGTCGAAACAAGACGGGCTGATCAGTTATCCTGTTGCCGCAAATCTTTTAGGACATGGGTGGCTGGAGAAGGATGGCTGATGACGATGGAGTAGGAGTAGGAGGGAATCAACTCCGTCGGGAAAGCCCGAGTCCTGAAGGGGACAGTTGAGGATTCACACGGAGTTAGCCAAGGATGTAGACTATCCAGTATCCCATTGCCACAATTCAACGCTTGCTCAACAGTCTCTGCATTAGATTGCTAGAAATATCCCTATAAGGCAGTTTCGAAACTCTGTCTGGATGCGCTCTCGGACAAATCAGCCAAGGTGAGATGGGACAGTGGCAATTTTGAAACGAGTGAAGAGCAAAACGAGTGAAGAGCAGCGCATCGATTTAATAGCAGAACTAGACTTAGAACTAAATCTATCAGCCTTGTTGAGCCTTAAATCAAAGAAAGAGGAAAGGATGAGCCAGAGGAGTAGGAATAGACTAAACTACACGTTGCTATCCGGGGAAATATGACTTTATTTCGTACCAAACCACTCGAACCACTGTCCTTAAAGAAAACGAGATCATGGTCAAGCCGCCGCCCCTTTATCTCCTTCAGAACTCAACCACACCTTCCCTGCTTCCTTGTGATATCCCTCTCGCAAGTTCCTGCCCATACCCAGAGTACCTCTAGACCAAAGTGAGAGGAATTTCTGACAAGGACCCGGTCGTTGAGCCTTGCATAGGCTTCTTCCTCTTGTTGATGATGATCCATGGTATATCGGAGATTAAGCTGTGAATAACGAAAACAGCCGTGAAAAGCTGAACTATCAGCTGCGAACATTGAAATACTCTTAAAACTTACCAATAGCATATCGACTTGCGACTCCAGTAGAGTACTCAAGCTGCTCACCCATAGGGCTATAATATCCAACAGAGCACGCAGCAGGTTCCTAATTTGATGTCTCTGTATACTTCTGATAGTGTTGCCCCACTGAAGTACTTTGAAGATCTGAAATAGGAATATAGAAGTCAAAAAAACGATGTGAAGCCCCTTTTTCACAAAAATGCTAACAGAAAAAGCGGCAGCCGTGGAGAACCACATCAGTGCTAGAGACCAAGGCCAAAATGCCTTCATTCCAGGACCGAAAGTACCGGATAGCCATAGATACTTTAATCAATTAGTTCCATGCGTCCTCAATGGCTGATCTATCAGCTCACCTCCTTAGCCATGGCTGAGATAACGATCGCTGTGAGGAAGATGAGCGGCCAGTGTGTCTCGTCGGGAGCCGTGAAAGTCTTGATAATGCCACCAATCTCGAGTCCGAAAGCAGCAAGGCGTTCAAGAACGCCGAGACCGAAGAAAGTCAATTTGTTCGTATACCACCAAGCGGTTGGTTGTGGTGATGACCCGTGAGGATAGCTAACCATTTTAACCTGGTAAAACTGCGTCCGAAACTTTTCAATGAAGATCAGATCAGAAAAAGTGCTGAGGATATAAAACGAAATGGCTAAAGCCCGCTGGTAGAGTTTTAACGCCATGGCGGTGAATATAGATCCAGATTGTCGAAGAGTTGTTAATATTACCTCTCGAGCGTGAGAGGTGGCAGATGACGGTATATATACTTATGCCGTCTGCCCCGGCCAGCTCCCAAGAACACGAGAAAGTCCTGTTCGGGAGCACACACCCTTGCCACTGTCCGCATGCTTGCATGACGTGTTGTCTCGGAGTACCCTGTGGAAGCTCCCCACCATGCGAAGGCTGTGAGTCGGGATGCCGAAAGTATTGGCAAGCAGGATGCGTCACGGGCTTGGTTGGCCTTTGTTAACCCTGATGGAGCTGCGAATCAACCTGTGACATGTCATATCAGGTCTTCCTGGATCTACGGCCCAACGGAAGTGAAGACTGGGAGATCCTTGAGATCGTCCATATAAAGGTGACTTGATCGGCTTCGATTGCGTGAATCTCCAATCGTCTTCTTGGCATTTATTGTCTCTTGCTTCCATGCTCGCTTGTTTGGCACCAACTGCGCCAACGGACACCGATGTGTCGTTTTAAAGTCTTCTGCCCACTTGCTCAAGTCAAGGGTAGCCTATCGACGCTCCTCCTGTCCGTGCATCCGACGTTCTCCTGGTGGGCCGAGGGCCATGAGGCTGAAAGCTAGATACTGACCCACGGCCGTACAGATGTGGAAGTGATTTGGATGGGCGGACACCTCGGGGCCGGGTTCTGCTAGGTGGTAATATAACGTTTCCGGTTCCTCCCAGTCGACCCTGAGAGACATGATCACTTCGCCAGTGGTCAGAAGACCATACTCAAGGCCTCCCTCAATCATGTAATGATAGGTCTGCGTGACGGCAGACGCTGTCAGCCTGTCCGCATAATACTGGAAAAGCGCGTCCGGGTCCACAGAAGTGGGAATAGTTTTTCAATTGACAACGTCCTTAGGAATGTTCATAGCCCGCAGACCGAGACGAAGATGCGGAGCGGTCAGCTTTTGGGGGGGCTTATACTCAGAAACGTAGATCATGGTACGCGTCGTTGCGAGTGCATCGTTGGATCGATAGACGCAGATCTGATCGGGTCGCAGCTGGTTGAGGTCTCGTGTGCGGTATGGCGTCTGTGGTGGTGTCGAAGGAGTCTCCCGGGTAACGACTTCTTCAGCGACGTCGCTAATGGCATGGGGGTGATTCTCTCCTTGCTAGCCTGATGTGGATGGCTTTATGTGCGGCCTGGTTAGAAGAGGCCGTGAATCCCAAACTCGCAACAGGTTCAGGGCAACGGCGTCAATACCTGGGATCATTCTGCAGTCAGGCAGCCTTGCCGCAATCTTGCCGGCTGCTCACCTACTACGTCCCAAGCCGTATTTTACACGGCTGGATCCTTTATGGGTAGCATTCTGGGCTGATACTCACGGCTCATGTCTTATTTTAGTAGCACAGCATATATTCCACTCGTACTGGGGATTAACTGGGCGTATTGCCTGGCTCACGACGTGGATAAGACCGGCCCGGAGACAACTCTCAGCCCCAGCAACTCCATGGTCTACACTATGCTGATGTGATTGGGACCTTGGGCCCTGCATGGCTTGGGCTTAGCAGGTACATGGTGAACATCTTCTACCCGAATAGAGCCTCAGCATTGCGTAATGGTGGTGGCGCTCGTTTGAACCAGAAAACACCTCACTTGGATAGTATCACCCTCTCCCTCTCAAAAAGTGTTGGTGCAGCTGCTAGAGTACTGACTGCCCCGCCCATCCAGTGTGATTAACCTGACTTATATGGAGGGTTTGTTTAATAATTCACCTGTCATAGTTGAGATAGTTATCATAGAGTGATGGCAATGCAAGAGTGCTCAATTCATACTACTGCGTCTGCGTAGCTGTATCCAGGAGGGAGTGGCTGGCAGAGACGCTACATTCCGTTAGATGAAAGCTTTGGCGCCATGCCGCCGGGCGCGACACAGGTGTCAGTCCTAAGGCCGTGCTCGCCTGATCATGTCATGAATAGCAAGCATTTGAACGGCAGAAGCAAGGGCAGATGAGTTTGGGAGATTAGATGGCGACGAAAGGAACCACTGAGTGATTCTCTCATTCTCCCATGGCGAAGATGGCATTCTTGAACGGGAAAATAGTACAAGTTTCACCCTATGTGTTGCCAAGTCCTGCTACATATATAATTATAATGGTTCTGCTGGAATGGAGAAAGAGCCACCAACCATCCAAATAGAAAGTCATCAGCTGATGTTCCAAATAGCCAAATCCCCAATTTTACAAAAGCGTTAAATCGTTTTGCTCCGACGCAACCGTGATCTTTGGATCGTGCCATCCGTGCGTCCATCAATCTGGGCGGCTTTTAGCCAATCTTCTATGTTTGGCTTTTGGGGAGACTCATCCTTGAGCTTGCCAAATATCTTGCTGAAGTTGTCGAGCGCGGTCGAAATGGGGTTGACATCGGTGCTGAACTCGTCGGCCTCATCGTCGTCGTGGGCTTCGTTCGACCCACCCAAATGCTCCTCGCAGTTTTCGAGAAGCTCACGAACGGGGGGTAACCACTTTTGCTCAAGCTTCCAGTTGATATTCATCAGAACTTTGATGACGTCTTGCCGGATGGCTTCCAGAGAAGCTACAATTCCTAGGGTGGCCAGACATTTAGCAACGAAGACCGCAAGAGATGTGCCAAAAGCCGGTCCCTCCCAGGCAACAAGGTCGAATGGGCCTTCCGGGAACCGTTTGAGGAGGGCTAGCGCACCAAGAGCTGACATGCCCTCGGGGATCGACCGACTAGAAAACTCTGCTTCAAGGGTCTCGTACTTTTTGAGGCGGCGTCCTAGTAGTCTGTCGAACAGCGCACCTTCATCAAAGGAGAGTATTGGCCGGTCTTCGACCATTGCCCCGAGGCATCCTAGGACACAGTAGACATAGCAACGGCTTCCATATTTGACCAATAACGCAGTATCCTACTGGACAGAGAGTTTTGCGGGCGACAGATGTAGGAGTCCGCATACCAGCAGTGCATTTTGATCCAGTCCAGTGGCAAGGTCATTGGGGATGTCGTTGTAAATGTCGGAGTTGACAGCGAGAGTGCGTAGAAGATCGGTAAGGTTCATGTGAGGAGGAGTTTCGGACCTGAGGATCCCAAACCCTCTGCAAGCGAGAATCCGTGCGTGAACGTCAAAGTCCTCTTTGGGCCAATTTAAGTAGTCCGCTTGGAGAAGTAGGTAGTGTTGAAGCTCGCAGACCACAGTGCAGGTGTCGGTGCTGGTGTACGGTTCTCGGGCAGGTGTCGGTCGTAGGAGGGTTTCGTGGTCTTTGGGTGGTCGAATTTCCTTAAGGTATCTAATACGCTCCTTAAGGCTGTTTCCTTCTAGAGTCATGCCCAGCTTGGTTTCCATCTGTATAACGAGATGCAAAGTGTATTTTTCGGGGCCATGTCTCTGGAGATGTTTGACGTCGCTAGGAATGGTGTCCAACGATGGATGTACGAAAGATTGATGAAGGCTTAAGGCGTCCGACATGTCTCTGCCCAATAAGCCACTAGCAAGGCCGTCTGCCTCGGGGCTGTTGGATGATGATTTGAGTACAGACTTCTCGGTGTCGTCGCTATGCGGTGGCCAAGGAGTGTTCGTTGCTGTCTTGCAAGGTTGCTTTTGGTTGTGCTGCCGAAGTGATAGACCGAGAGCTTCCATGTCGTCCAGCTTGTTGGTATTAGGACAAGCTGCCTCAGAATTGAATAGTGAGTTGACCATGATGGCAGAGAGAGAAAAGAGTCTTGAGGGGGTTGCTGGTAGCCTTTCTCGCTCTGCTGAGGGGGTTGGCCTGTATTTGAGCTTCAGCTTTGAACTGTCCAAGGAGAACCGCCGAAAGCACAGACGGCACGCCTGGCGTCTCTTGGGGATGACCCAGCCCCCCAGAAAGGGTGAACAGGAACACCGGCATCCCTCATCTAGGGTGGTGCAGCATAGTAGAAGCGTGGCGTGCGAAAAGCAAAGCTGAGCTTGTTGATCGTGATGGCCATTCCGCTTCTCACACCAAACTCCCCGCCATTCCTGAACCGCGGAGTCGCTTCTGATTACGCGCAACGTAGCAGCGGTGGTTCGCTCTGCCGTCACCCAAAAGCAAAAGCGGAGATAGAGCCAAGCCTCAGCTGCACTGGCCGGGTGGAGTTGCGCCGTGTCTAGAAAAACCGACAAGAGCCGGTCCTAACGCAAAACTCCAGCCAAATCGTCGCCGTGATAGCCTGGCAATACAAAGACACTGTGTATGCTACCAAGGTCGTTAGGTGCTCTCCAAGTCCGTAGACGTTTCACCCGCTCGGCAGTGCTTGAGGACCCAAGGATGCTGTTGGACCTGTTCGAGAGACAGTCTCTTTTGGGGGTCAACGATAAGTAACTTTGTCATGTTAATTTTCTTCTCCACGGCCGATCAAGTTCAGAGACACTCACTTTCTTGATGAGATCCGTCGCCTCAGCGCTGACGAAAGAGGGGGTTTTCATATCCGCCCTAGCAATTCTCCTGGTTGTCATAACGGGTGTATCCTCAAACGGCGCCTCGCCTACCAGAAGTTCATAAGTTAACACGCCCAAGGACCACAGATCAACCTTCTCGTCATAGGAGTTGCCCGGGCTGCGCGGCACGATCATCTCAGGCGGCAGATAGTCAAGTGTGCCGCAATAAGTGTTCCGGCGGTTGCCAGGCGCATGCACGCTCCAGCCAAAATCCGATATCTTGATCTCGCCATGGATGCCCACCAAAATGTTCTCAGGCTTAATGTCGCGATGGATGACATGCTTGCCGTGCAAACAGCGCAATGCGCTCGCCATCTGCGCAATATATTGTGCTGCCTTCCACTCAGGAAACCTTGTCGCCTTGCGTAGGTGCTTGTACAACTCGCCCTGGCCGGCGAACTCGAGGATGAGGAAGATGCGCTTGCTGTCGTGGAAGTGGCCGTACAGCTTCAGGATATTGGGGTGACGTAGGTTGCTCTGGATCTCAACCTCACGCCGCACTTGCTTTTCGACGCGGGCGGTCTGCAGCTCGCTCTTGTACAAGACTTTCAGCGCACAGACGAAGCCATGATCACGCTCGCGCGCCAGGTACACGCGGCCGAACTTGCCCTTGCCCAGTGGCTTGCCTATCTCGAACATGCCCAAGTGCAATGCCTTCACGACAGGCTGCTCGATGACAGTCACTGCTTTGTCTCGATACTGTTCGATTGATCTTCCTGAGCGAGGAAGAGCTTTCGGAGTTGCCGACGCTGGGTGCACGTATTGCGATACCGAGGGCGAGTTTTGCTTCTGGTTTCGGAGAGCGACTTTGAGGAGGTTCGGCTCACTCAACTTGGATGAGAGTGTTATCGAGGTGGCCCTGGCCCGTTCGAGGGATCAGCTCTACTAGGATAGATTCAGCAATAGGAATGAGTACCTCCGACTTTTGGTCCTCTCGGTTCTCGCCGTTGACCAACATGCACTCGACGCGAGTGTCCACGGTACAAGTTGCCATTGTTGCATGTGTTCCCTAATAAGAGAAAGACCAAAAGATATTGACAGTGCTTGAATGATGCCGAGGCTCAAATTTCCGACGTGTCTTGATTTCGCAAGAACCACAGCATCCTTTAAAATGGGAATTGTATTGTTTTCCCTGTGGGACGGGCGTTGCTCGGATTGTCTGACGCACAGACCTGTGTGGCTGACAAACCACAACAACGCCAGTTCTGGCGCTGTCCCCCGTTCGGAGGAGATTGTGAGCTGAGAAATGCTTGTACAGGAACTGACCCTGACGCCCCAGTAGAAATCAAGAATGGGTATCAGCACGTGGTCATCGCTCTCTTGTCAGACGGAGGAACACGGCGGCCGCGATGACTAAGGACAAGATGGCCGGATCAAGTCGAAAGGAGGGGAAATCCTGGGGTCAAGGAACAAGCAGATACATCAACACAAGTCAGAACAACAGCCCTAATTACGGCTGTAACTATCATCAATTGATACCATCTAATTGACCCTAAATAATCATCAATTTCCCGGTGCCATAACACGCATCACTTCCGGCCGCTAGACCGATTACAGCCGGTCACGTGTCGGACAGCTCTCGAGATTTTGATCTTGACAATCTTTCCCCGCCCCAAGCTTTGTTAGCTGTGAAAGTCAAGCTCCCCTTGACGACTGTCGCCAGAGCCTTGACGTAGTCTGAGACCTTCAACCCTGTCAATGTGAGATCCCTCCGTCGACCCTCCACTAACCGGCACCGCATCAACATCATCCCCACGTTGCGCATCTGCTCTTTCACTTGCTTTGCCCTGCAATCGCCAAACAGCGGCTTCGCGTCTTCGTTCGACATACGAGCCCCTAAAACTGCACTGATGGCCCGCCGTCCCGTTAGCCGAGACGATTTCGCTGTCGCGATTATCTGTGTGTTGAAGGTGGAATACGATGCTATCTCTCTTCTGGTTGACTGGAGACCGATACGGCGCGGATTTGGGAGACGATAATATACACAAGACTGGACGGATGGGGGATATAAATATTCAAATATTATGCTGGTCCACCTACCGGGCATGTGAAAGTCCATCGCGACGGTAGCCGTGACGAGATCGCGAGACAGCATGGGGTCACGGCCTCGAAATCGAAGGCGCTGGCGTATGGGACCAGCAGCTTCCATGCATCGTTGTCAAGGGCGTCTGTGACTACGCCGACAGCCCCAAGGACAAGGCCTGGCAAAGGTTCGCAGCCGCAACGGCAGCTTCCGCGGCACGGGCACTGCTAGAGCATCTCTCCGGGTCCATCCCAGCCAGCGCGCAGGATCGTCTCGGAGAGCTGGCACAGAGACTCAATGGCTTATCGATAAGATACTCTAAAATAATCACCGAGCTAAGGACAGCCGCGACATCGCGAAGACGAGCAATGCCGAATTAATGATCACAGTCGAAGATTGTCTAAGACACCTAGGTAGTGGTAACGACAGCATTTTTATTGAGAAATACGGCAGTCGTGACCGAAGCTACCTCTTTGACCTGTCAACAGTGGCGTCGGATCCAGAGGGTGCAGAGCCGAGATACCCATAGCAACCCATAGCAAACCATAGCATCGTGACACGCAACAGAACAAAATGCTGGTGTTCTTCAAACCCTCCACCATCAAAAAGGTCCAAGAAAAACCCAGAACTCATGAACTTAGTGAATCAAGTGCGGTATCGGGGGTTTCCAGTCTCCACCTTGCAGCTCAGGAAGGTGGATTCAAGAGAAACGGGAGATCCTCGGCGGTACAGCCAGTGAACCCCTCATTCAAAGACACGTCCACCATCGCACTCCAGCTGGATGACCACGTGGGAGTCTTCTTGCTACCTCAGTGTCTTGCTACCTCAGTGTGACAATTGGGATCGGCGCGATCTTATGCGTGAGGAATCACTTCGCCATGCCAGTCTTCGACAAAAAGGACCCGGCCGACAAGAAGGGCTTGTACGAGAGAATTCGCGGGCCTTCGAAAGAGGAGATCGTGGCTGCCGTGAGAGAGCATGTGCGTGTTTGTTTTCTGACCCGCCGCTAGAGAAGAAACAATACTCACAAGATTTCATCAGTTTGATCTCAAAGATGGGCGATACATAGAAACGCGAGACTCCGATCGGCAGGAGTCCATTCAAACGCCGTGTGTAGTCTTTCTGATCCTTGGCAAATTCGATGTCGGCAAAGAGACGTGTGACGAGATGTTCAAAGGTTATACCATTACCGACGAGAGCGCCATAAAGCTCTTGACCCATTCTGCTGTCGTCATTATGCCGCTGACTTAGAGGATGGATTCGCTGGTCGGGCACACCTGGCGCCGGCTAAAATGATACGGGCCGTTGTTCTCTTTGTGAACTATCGAATGCGACCTCTCCTGACAGCGGCTCAACTCCGAGACACAATTCTCGACCTAGCCACCAGGTTTCCGGGAAGTATGGCAGGAAATCGAGCGGCAGCTGGGAGACCTCCTCCATCTCCATCATCGAGATGTCCTCCGCCAGGCCGCGCGTCAACCGATCCGGCTGACAACCAGCATCATCGGTTCCACACTCGCTTTCGAAGAAGCCCATGTTGGAATCTGGCCAAGGTCTCGCAGACAGATTCTCGAGCTGGGAGTTGAGCTCGGTACGGTTGGGTTGTTCGGCATGCGCTTGGTCTCGTCGGTCGGGAAGGACACTCTCTACCATGGAGGCTGTAGTTGAAGACGTTGGCGCGAGGCTCGGGATTCTCGGCGGCTCAGGTCTTCCGGCGTCAGGACAATGTGTCGGGGTCATTTTTAGGCGCTTCGTTGGCCTGTCTTCCCTTCTTACTGTAGTGCTGTATGATGGCGTCTGATCTATAATCAAGACTTTTTGCTCGAATTCGGTTATCGTATCTTGTACGTAGGCTCCAATCGCCGTTTCGATGAAGTCGCGTCGGCCAGGCTTAGCCTCGACGAATTTGGGAAGTCCCCTGACAAGAGCATCAAAGGATGTCTTCTCTAAGCTATATATTCGAGCGGGCCTCAGAGAAAAGACACTGAGAGCCTTTGAAACAAGATCCAGCTCCGCAAGCGCCCGTCGTCGACGATCGTTCTCGGCCTTGTTCTTTAAAGCAAGATCCAGCACCTGTTGTTGTCGACAATCGATCTCGACCTCGGCGTTGTTCTTTGAACCAAGCTCCGCAAGCTCCCGTCGTAGACGATTGATCTCGGCGTCGTTCTCCTTTTGGTAAATGAGCTCTAACATAGGCCGGATGCGATGACACTTGTGGTGGCGATTGACATGCTTCGAGATGATAATTTTGAGTCCTTTAGCCAAAGACTCAAGTATGAGCTTTTGTTGATTCAGGAAAGTGATGGTGCTTTTCAGTTGTTCAAGGTCGCCTTCGGCGATGAAATTGGCCTTGATCGTCTCCGACATGGTTGTAGCGGATAGTGTGGTAGTGTGAGGCATGAGAGGCTTGCTCGAAATTATTGAAGAAAGAGAGCAGATATACATTTGGGGTAAGAGTGCTCGTAGAGTAGAAGGAAGACGCGCGAGTTGCTGTATTTGGCATAGTGTCCTAGTTGGGATAGGTGGGCTAATCAGACATGTGACATTACGTGTTGTCGGTGCTTACTTGAAAAGGTAACTATGCTTGCAAAACTGATAGAATGCGAGCAAAGCCACCATATCCGGACAAGCGCGCCTGTCCCCCAATAGGGAAATTTCAGTTGGGCAAGGATCTTTCCCTGCCTTGGGCCAACTGAACACCAATCTGTGAACCATCGGCAGCTTAGAAATCTGTGGGGACACATACGCGATGTCAAGAAGCCTGTCCTGTCCGACGTAAGGTGACATTATTGGAGTAGGATGGATTACTGAATGGACGGGGTAGAAAAGGGCCACCTACCATCTGCATTACTCTCGATTCTCGGTATGTCTCTTTTGCACTTTCAAAGATTTCTCCTGTCAGCGACACTTTGGGATGGCTGAGCTCGATGATCCTGCAGTGACGACCTATTTGGAGCCTGAGGACCAACAAGTTGACGATTCCGGTGTGGATGAGGTATGTTCTTGCCGTCCGCGCACCCAGCTGGACTAATCCCATTCTAGGCTGCAGACGACGTGTCGTCAACTCAATCGATATCGTCCAGTATACTCCGATACCGAGTGGAGAATGGCAGGACATATACTACCTACGGAAGCGGGGGTAAGTTCTCGCCATGCTACTAGGATTAGCTCGCTCACAGCCTTCAGGCAGAGTATTCACTTCCAACCGATGAGGTACGCACAACAATGGCAGCAACTGAAACTAGTCACTAACAAGCGCAGGAAGAACAAGACAGGCTAAGTGAGTACCGACTTGCTTTTGTCAAAACCACTCTGCTGATCCCGAATTGATGTAACTCACAACATTTGGATGCTGGTGGGTGATGATAAGCTACACCAAACTCCTCCTCAGAAGTGGAAAAGGATTCTCGACGCGGGTATAGGGACTGGCATCTGGGCCATTGAAGTTGGTGTGTACACACTCTTAAGGTGGTGTGAGCGAGCTGCTAATCGTGGGCTAAGCGGATGAGCATGAGGAGGCCGAGGTCCTTGGCCTGGATCTCAGTCCAATCCAGCCGAGCTGGTAAGCGTACCCATGAAACCTCGCTATTCTCACCACTTACCAACACTACTCCAGGGTTGCTCCTAATTGCAGGTTTGAGGTGGATGATCTAGAGAAGCCGTGGATGTTTAAGCATCCGTTCGACTTTGTGTTTATTCGCAGCATGATTGCAAGCTTCAAAGATTGGCGGGTTGTATTCAATGAAGCCTTCAAGTGAGCCTCCCCCAGGAGAGCGAGGTTGATACTGACACAACGCTCTCCATAGAAATATCGAACCCGGGGGTTACATTGAAGTCCAGGATAATGTATACCCGCTAGCTAGCGATAACGACACCACTAAAAGCACCAACATTCTCCGATGGTCAGAGCTCATGGTTGAAGCCGCCGACAAGCTTGGTCGCTCTATCACCGTTGCCCGCGATTTCGAGTCGATGCTTGCGGATGCAGGTTTCGTTGACATCGTGGAGATCAGAAAGAAGATTCCTATGAACCGTTGGCCGAAAGATTTACGATATAAGGAATTAGGAACCTGGAGTTGCCACATGCTCCGCAATGGCATTGAAGGAATCTCGATGGGATTATTGACGGGACTGGGCTTGTCTGTTGAAGAGGTGCACGTCCTTCTGGCCAATGTCAGAAAGGACCTCTCCGATACAACGATTCATGGTTATTGGGATACGTATGATACCCCTCTCCCGTGACAAATGATGGGCGTGACACGACTGACAGACACTCAGATATTTAGTGTATGCAAGGAAGCCGGAGAACGCGGCTGGTTGAGGGCATCTGAGGTAGTTAGATTTCGCGTTGTAGCATTCAGTTCGAGTTGGGGCAGTAGCTTTACCGTCACAAGCTGTTGCATCAGAAAGGAAGGGTACATTGAGATGTAATGGAAGCTCTTGATTTCTATCTAACTAAGGGCTCGCGGCAGACCTATTTGTAGGTTGCTCTCATAGCTATGATAAGATTCTCGTTAGACCGGATCCCGAGGGATCCGGGTCTTCGAGACCGGCTTGCTAGAAAGCCGGGTCTTTGAGACCAGTTTGCTAGAGATCCGAGCCTTTGAGACCGGGCCGTGGTCTCAACAGTTGCGAGGTGTGACACAAGCACCCTTAATACTATCAAAGAGTTTGGGTTTTGAAGTAGCCTTGGAAATTGCTGGAAGATGCGCTATCTTTGCTAAATCTTGACTTGTTCCACTGGCTCTGCTTGACTTCTTTGGCCGCAGAAAACTTACTGTACCTATGCTTGATTCGTTGTGCTTACAGCGTAGCAGCAAGGCACATAGTGAGGGCAGCTAGCATCTGTCGCATCTGCCAGAGATCAAAGCGGCTTCGTTGAGTGGCTGGTTGGTACAGCAGGGCTGTAGTACTGAAGGACAGTATGAAAGCGCTTGAGGCCGTAAACTAGCAACTCAGGCAGGGGCCCTGGATGATAGACTAGCTTGGTGTCGTAGTGAGCAACCACTCTCGAGAACTCCTCCATCCCATGCCAGGGTTCTTCAGCCAATGGCTACCTTGCTTTGCCCTACCATGTTAGTACCACGTCACTTGGTCGAGGCGGTCGCATGAGTGTGGTGGCACTCTCTTATTGTATCACAGTCACGCTGACTGCAGTAGCAAGGATCACATCCTAATTTCCCAGCCTCTAAGTACAGAATAGCAGAGCCGCATTCTCATGCCCTTAGTTGCTGAGCCAGCCATAGCGCGTGCCAATTTATTGTGGCAGTATAGAATACTCCAAGATAAATCTTTAAGTTAAATGTAGATTCATACAGACCAGATCCCAGGTTCACCGTGGATAGTGTGGCATCTTTGTGTCATTCGCCTTCGGTGAATCCTCCTTGCGCCACATCTGCATAAGCTGCAGACCAACTCAAGAAGGACAACTGGCGGTGACCGACTGTGTTGCAGTTCTGGCTGCAAGAGCAGCGGCCTAGCTGGGGGTCTGGATTATGAACGTTCCGCAGATCAAGATCCACCGCCAGCATTGGGCAGCTGTATGAACCCCTGAATGTGACAATGCAGGCGTTGATATGATAGCGTGGTTGAATAGCACGCGTGCCTTGCTTTTTGGCCAGGTATATAGGGTTGGCATCCCCATCTATAAAAACATGGCCCAAGTATTCTATATTTGCGAAAACCAGTTCTCCCAAGTCTACCTCATTTTACAATGGTGAGCTACCGTGAGGCCGTGATATCTTCGGGCACAAACACTCATTACGGTCAAGAAAAACGCTCCATCTTCGATCCCGACAATCAGTTCGCTTCGAGACGATGTTCTCAACGGACGCCTTCAGTTTACTACTCTGCCAGAGTTCTGGCAGTACAAAATAAACAGATTAATGGAGGAAGGCTTCTCACAACTTCGAAGGGAGAAGCGTGTTGAATTAAGCCAAAGGGTCCTAGATGAAGAGAGGGCCAGGCTGAAAGGATACAGGAGAGGAATAAAGGGTCTGCGATGCAGATCATGCGATGCCATGAGAAAGGATAGTCCGGCAAAAAGCTTCGCCGAGGTGGCATATTGCCATAAATGTTGTGCTGAGTTTCTCTAATGATTGGCTTATATTGGCTGAATGAAATTTAGTCCTGCCTTATCTGGAATCGGGCTATTTGAGTAATCGCCGACACGCTGCTGCTGCTGCCTCCAGTTTAGCGGCACATCCATCCTGTCTTATGTGGCATGTTAACCGTGTCCAGGCTAGCAAGTGCCTTCAGTCGCTTTAATATGCCTCGAACCTATGTCTCCGCTCAATCTTTGGGATGCTGGGATCACAGCCAACATAGCCCAGTGCTAGTATCCCATTCGACGACCTCTAGACGGTGATGGGCTGGGAAGACTCGTAAAAATATGGTCGTACAAGGCAGCCAATTTCCTCGTCGCCCTCCCAATCGGCACTTGTCCACTATATCCCCCCGGTTCTTCTCCCCTGCATGATTCACATTCATCGACACATCTTCAATTACTCCCGAGCTAGGGACCATGTCAGCAGCAGCAGTCATCGAGGTTGAGGCGGACCAGGCTGATGGATGGTTTTCAACAAGTCTGTTGCAAAATCGGCCGTACTCTGGACCCTGAACCCTCCTTCAAGACCTGGGCCAAGGGAGCTGGCTTCACTCATGTTAAGGAGAAGCGCTTCAAGCTTCCCGCTGCCGGCTGTCCCAAGGACCCGCGACTTAGAGAAATCGACGTCTGCTTAAGCCTCAACTTCTCGGACGGTGTCAAGGTATTCACAGCCGTAACATTCACCGACATCTTAGGTGCCTTTTACTCCACAGGGGCTGAAACATGTAAGGCTTCCTTTCGTCGATGCAATTGAGCTGCTATTTATACTAATCGCCTTTGCTTTACTAATCATAAGCGTTGTGCTGCTTCGTACCTACCCCGCAGATAATCTTCACCAAATTGAAAACCCCAGAGAGGTGCTGCCTGCTAGTAAATCAGGTGTCTTGTCGGGGGTCATTGTTGGTATGACAAGGGTGGTCGAAACGAGACCGTCAACTGCCAGGTTCCGGCTTTGATACCCCCGCATCGCCTTATATTGTGACTTCCCGCCATCCTCAGCTGGGAATTCTCGAACTAAACCCCTACTGCTCAGTCCTATATTATCACTTGAAAGCTATAGATGATGAAGTTCACCGCTTACTATATGGCTGCGCTATTCATAGCCATTGCCTCCGCAATAATCCAACCTGTTCGCCGCGCCGCGGAATTCCCATCTGCGTCTGCCCGGATCCTCCTCGGCCACCCAGGAAGTGTTTCTATCGCTGACTTCCACCCCGGCGATACGAACAAACTCTTTCTGTCGCTGGATAAGGAAGTTGTCGGCATACCATCGTGGATGGCTTTTGCCTCCCCTAACCGACTCTACGCCGTTGACGAGTCTTCTGCCACCCTGCGCCTCTTTGAGCTTGATCTTGAGAAGGATAAGCTCACCCTCAAAGCCGAGAAAGATGGCAGTTATGGCGTTGTTCATCTTCAGTTCAATGCGGATAAGACAGGTCTAATCGGTTCTGCCTACGGTAATAGGACCATTGACATCTAGAACATCGAAGACGGCGTTTTATACCTGATGAAGACCATTGTTTCTCCTGGGAAGCCAGGTCCTGATAAAGAGCGTCAGAAGACTCCTCATCCTCACCAGGCAAATATCGGTTCGACTGGTCGCTTCTTTACGATTAATGACCTCGGCTCAGACTCTATTATTGTTATCGACGCAAAGGACAATGTCTATCGCGTGGTTAATAATATACATATCACACCTGGTGGTTGTGGCCCTCGTCACGGTGTGTTCTATCCCCGTGGAGTGGATAAGGCTACCCATTACATCGTGATTTGCGAGATTAGCAACCAGGCGCTTGTATACTCTGTGGAATACCATGACGACTGTGTTGCCTTCAAACAGACTCAGAGCATCTCCACCTTCGGTGCTAACTCTCCCCCGGCTAATGAGACGAGTGCGGCAGCGGGGGCCATCCTCCTCGCATCCAATAATTGAGACCTATATATTTCAAATCGCGCAACGGGGAATAAGACTGACTCGATAACGCACTTTAATATTTCTACGCTCAACTGCAGCTCCCCCTGGCTGAACTTCGCTGGTACTTATTCGACTGAGGGCCTCATTCCTCGTATGATGAGTTTCACTGAGGATGATCAGTATATCATCATTGGAAACCAAGGGGGCTAAAATAAGAAACTATAGACCTATATTTCTTATTAGCTTATACTAAGCTTAGGTTAAGCTTAGGTTAAAGCAGCATTAACTTAGGATCATAGGCGAGAAGGGAAACTATAGGCATCTAGGTTCGTGGCATAATGTTTCTATTATGTGCTGACCATACCTATTTCACTCCTGTCCAGCTGGATCTCACCTATTTCTCGAACGTTCAGCCAAACTAACCGAATAGTGAAGAGACAAAAGGAGGTGAGAAGGAAGACGGCGGTGGGTGCGGAAAGGAGGAGCCCGCACGGCCTTTGATCGTCTGGTTCTCGAGGAAGGACACCGACCGATGGTCGTGTCTCTGATTTCCCAAACAAAGAGTCCTAGATTAGCCAAACCAAGCAAGTAGGCATTGTCAAAGGCAAAGGTATGCTTAACTTTACCTCATTTTGGGGAGATGTATGACTAACTCCAACCCCAGGAAAAGGTCTGGTTCTTCTGCTTCATGGAACTCCTGGAGTAGGGAAGACTTCTACAGCAGGTACGCGAACTCCTTTTCTGAACGGATGTAGTTATTGGGCTAACGGCGTCTGTCTTGGATGAATAGAGGGTGTAGCTGAACTATTCAAGAAGCCGCTATTACAAATAACCTGTGGTAAGCTGCGCCTTGCCCGTTTCTTATGGAGATGATAACAAGTGTCTAATTGGGTTCGCTTTCCAGCTATCTTAAGGCGACCTGGGAACAACCGCAAAAGAGGTCGAGGAAAGACTTGAGACGAACTTTGCGCTTGCTAGCAAATGGGGATGCATTTTGCTACTCGACGAAGCAGACGTCTTTCTTGCCGAGAGGACCAAGGAGGACCTTAAGCGCAACGGACTTGTCGCAGGTAGGTCCGGCTGAATTTGAAGCGCAGGGGAGCTGTCATGAGGCCATTCTTAATCCGGATGCGGTGGTTGAGCTCACTGTTGAGCATTTCAACACAGTGCGCAAAGCTTACTTGGAGTTTAACAAGTATATGAATGATATATACGGGTCTAGCACCGCCCGGCATGCCAAGGAGGGTAAGCTGCGCGCGTTCTATGTCGATGAGAATAACCACGTTGTTGGCATGGGTGGAAGTAGTGGCGGGAGTGGCTTTGACAGGAAGACGGCTTTTGCTCGTGTATCACAGCCTAAGCAACAAGGTGCTGTCCAGCAGTATGGAGGGTTTTAACAGCCGCATGGATATCAACAATCCCAAGGGTATCAACAGTCACAGGCTTATCAGCAATCTCAAGCTCCTCAGCAGTATCAGGGTGTGCCGCAACCGCAGGCTTACTAGCAACATCAGTACCGAGCGAGCCAGCAGCCGCAAGGTTACCAGCAGACGCAAGGTTACCAGCAGACGCAAAACCTCCAGCATCCTCAGAACTTACAGCCTCAGAACTTCCAGCAGCCACGAGGATTTCAACAATAGCGTAGCTCAGGGATGCAGCAGCCGCAGTCTCAGAACTATTCCAACATTGTATCACCTCAGCCAGGTTATATCAATCCTGCACAGATGACAGTGCCAGGGCAGCACCTTGCCAGCAACCAAGCGGAAAACCAGTCAGGCTCCAATATTGGTAGTCCTCCTTTCTAGAGATCCTAGCCTGGACTCGGAGAAGGAGAGAATCGGCCTCTACAGCGAATTATACGTAGTCCTACCTGGTTCAACCAAGGTATCAGTGATATGTATTCGGCGTCTGGGCAGCAGGGGACTGGACAGTTACCGCCGGGCAGTCATCTGGAGGCTGGAGGAGGTGGCTTTGGGGTAGTACGTCAGCCGGGAAATCAAGGTCAGCCCGGAACTCAATGATTTCTAGGAATGGTTGTACCCTTGCGTATCTAGATTCCAGATGTCTATTCCGTGAGCAGAAATGCCTTCACTGTGTCAACATCAAGCGGCTCAGATCCTGGCTGTCCCTGGGTCTCTTTGAGACGATCACACTCGCTCAGTAAATCCTCAATCCTGAACGCGCCAGATCCGGTCAACCATTTCCAGAATTCCAGTCCGTCCATTTGCCGGTCTATCCGATCGACAGGCCTGTGAGGCTCAATCATGGTCTCAAATATACGAGGGCCGCTGCTAAACATCAGGGCAACTGCCAGCCATTCCCTCGCCGTGCAGCAGAATTCTGCCTCCTGGAGTAGACGAGTTAGTAATCTCGTGCCTCGCCATGCACACATCCAGAGAGGCAATGTTATTGGCATCGGGCTCTTCTCTTCGGTTGCAATGGCAAACACGTGAGCGCGTCCACATATAGAGACGGATTTCCCCTCGGGACTCATGTCGTTGCTAAGCAGCTGCTTTAGACACGGCATGTCTCTGTTTTTGATACAGACTCCCAGTGGCGACCTTACTCCCTCCCCGGAAAGCCAGGCCCAGCGACGTCTGAACGACTTGTGGCCGAATACCCTTGATTTTTGATCAAGATCCCACGTTTCCTCGCAGCCGGAACATGTTGTAGTGTACTGGCGGGACAGAAGAAGCTCCACAGTTGCGCTGTCTTTGTGGCTGCATGCTTCGTGTAGCGCGTTCTCCATGATGTTCGCCTTGTCCCCGGAGTAGAGGTTGCACTTGCCCTTGAGAGGAACTTCTTGCAGTGGAAACAAGTGTGAGAGCAGTTTGCAGGCCACATGTCTGTGTCCAGAGCATATGGCACTGCGGAAGAGCTCCGCTGGTTTGATTCTGTTCTTCATCCATCGCTGCATGAGGGTGTCGATTATATCACAGTCGCCGCCGCGGATGGCCAAGTGAAGGAAGTAGCCGTCGTAGAAAGGCTTTGCCTTCTTCGAGCCGTTTTTCTTCGGTTTGGAGAGGGTTATATCAACGTCGTGTGCTAGAAGAAGGCCTACTAGATCGAGGTTTTGAGTGCTGATTGCAGCCTTCAAAAAGCCACCAAAGAGAGGTTGAGCCCTCTTGTGCACTGAGCCGAACGTCGAAAGCGCACTGGGTCCGTGATCTAGTAAGAATGACCGGACTTTACTCTCAACATCTGGTTGCTTGAGATATATTCGAGCTAGAAGAACGTGTTCCTCCAGACTGGCCTCTGTAATGAATGGATGGCTGGGGAATACGACGGACCGGCCACGCGACGTGAAGAGATCCCAGATGCCAAAGTCTAGGATCTCATACCCATGCGTCACCGGCAACGCACGAGTGAGTTCGCAGACATGGTGAAACCTTTCTACACTATCGAGCGCCATGTCGTCCTCCGACAGGACACGGTCAACAACCGCGTTGATGACAGAACACATGTTTGTGTTCCATGCCATGGCTGGGTCTCGACGCTGGAGAAAAATATACCGTGCCAGAAAAGGCGCTGCATTTCCCTTTACCGTTGCAACGCAGTTTTTCGAGACAATATCTCTGTCCCGGGCCATTTGATGAAGTTGTGCAATGGCCGAACCTCCCTTCATTTCCCAAAGCAGGCCAGTGAGGCATATTAGATGCATGACCTCGGCGTCAAAGGATCCTTCCCAAGGTTAGCTTCAACTCGCCTGAGTGAGAGGGCGGTATTTACTCACTGCATACATATCGAAGGCGGAGGATCGGGCAGATATTCACACAGCCTCGTTCGTCGTAGTCCAGACATTCTTCCAGAACAAGCCGTATACAATCTACCGGGAGACTTGGTAGTGTCTGCACCTGAGGTGCATTACTACGTGTCGACGCCGACGGGGTATTAGAGGACATTTCGGCAGACATTCTTAACAAGCGTGGTGAATGACAGAATTGAATGCGTAAGCTGTGATTTTATCTATGACCTTACATGGCGGTCTGAGATTCATGACGCTATCTTAGACTCATCGATACTGAGCATTGATTGATTTGTTGGTTTATTAGAGTCATCGATGCCGAGTCATTTGGTGACTCATTCTTTTGATTACGCGCAGTGAGGGGCATTGCAGGTCACACCGTCCATCTTACCCCAACACTACTGGGATAAATAGATCGTCAGAAGTACTTTCACCCTAGGTAAGCCACCACCTGTGTCTGAGTACCTTATGATCTGTTATCTGTTCTAGTTCTCATTCGACTAACCCGCTATACCCTTTCTGTACGAGCTTACGCGAGGTAATCAGAAGGAAGACCTGCAACTGCAGAGAAGAAAATGCTGAGCATTTCGAAGTAAATAAAACTACATGATCCCATGGTCCCATTACTGCATCCTATCGGGCATATCATACCGACTTTGGTAGGTAAATCCAAAAAGGGATTGGAGTGGCATGGTCTTCCTTCGAATGAAATAGGCGGACCAGGATCCGATTGGAGCATCTCGTTGCCATAGAAGATTGAGGTCTGCTTCAGCACTTTCACACATATCTCGAAAGTCATGCTCGTTTGCCATGTAACTCCTTTCTACGAACTTCAAGGCTTCCAGAGCCGACAATAAGGGAGGTGGAGTGTTGCTGATGTTTGGTCGTTATTCTTTTCCAGCTAGTTCAACCTTGTCAGAGTTCCGACGGAGACAAATGAGAAACAGAGAGTTTCTGATACCGTAATACGATCGCGGGGCGTTAGTGATGCAGTCTGGTTGGTACGGTGAGATGGAACATCCACGTGTAATTAATCAACCCAATACTACCTACAGTCTCTTGGTAAAGCATTCTCACTTTTCTTATACTCTCATTTATATACAATAGAGTTCCAAAGGAGATGAAAGATAGGAAGAGAGGAGCTGAGTGAATGTAGGAAGACGCTCACACGCTATGCGCACTCACAAATGACAAATGAGTTTATATTACTTTTCCACAGCTAGAATATAAACTAGGGTCTTTGATTTGACGAAGCTTCGTATTCGAATATCTTACAGCAACTAAAGGAAGTTCGGGCTTGAAGAAAGGGTTGTTCTTCCATGAGTTATGAGTACTGGAATACTCAAAAGGATTCTATCATACTCGCATTGTTACCCAGTAGTTCCAGCAAGGTGGGCATTTCGATATTTCGCTTAGTACATCTCCTCAAAAGGAGGTACATAGCCACGCAAACAGGTAAGGAACGAGTTTCTTTTATTCCGCCGCTACACAGAATCTTTCAGATAAAAATCCTCAGACATTTTGAGAACCCGACAGTTCAGTTCGCAAACATGAGTAATCCGGAAACCAATACGCCGAAGATGAGCACGCGACTACAGGGGATGTTTTAAACCTGCTCAATAACGTCGTGGCAGTACCAGGAGCGTTGTCTCACATCCTCACCATGCACTAATCTAGACTCCCATTTAATTAAACAGTGGCTGTCTCATTTCGTCTCTTTTGTGTTGTCTCGGATAGTTCACATCCAGTCATTGCGGATCGCACCTTGAATTTGTGGCGCTTATTGTAATGCCGCATTCCTCGCCCGTATAATACTCCCTTGAAGATAGCACGGTGTATTCGTTTTCAACTTTATTTGCGTCAATGGAGCACCATTCACTATTATCATTCGTATTCACCTTGTCAATCCTGTTTTTGACATTATAATTTAATATCCCACTTTCGATATGTTTCTTTTCGGCAGATTGTGCTCCTCTCTGTCCCAGCCCAACGAATCATAAGCACCCAAGCGTCTCCAGTACTGGCATCTGCTGGGAAAATTGCATTGTAATGTAAGTGGGCTATTCTTAAATTATCTCGCACCCCATCCCCCAACTCAATACCCAAGATGGCAACGGAGATATGAGCGAGCTTCTTACACGCGTAGCTTGACTGAAAGGTGTGAGGACTCTCCAAACCTAGCATTAAGACTTGCTAGATTCAGTGCAAATAGTATCTGTGATATGCAAGAGAAAGCGCTTCTCCGAGAAAACTCATGAAGCTGTTGCAATTGATCCGAGGCAGTCCCATCCTATCCAGTTAGGGCTCTACATTGCGCGGTACCTATGTTGACTTTCGCGCATCTGACGGATGGATTTATAAACGTATAAATCTGCCGAGTTATTGAAGGAGATGAGTAGAATAATTGGGGATCATGTTCCACTAATAGGTATGCTGCAGTAATGGATGATGAATTTGTTGTTTCGGCCCAGCAACATCAAGAGTGTCTTTTGCAGTGACTCATTGTATTGGTAATTGAATTCAAGGAATTTCTCATCGTTCCCGCTCAGCTCCAAAGTGATTGCTGCGCGTAATTAGTAAACGTTGCTTCCACATACTCCTGCCTGGGCGTTATTTATTCAACTCCATTTGCCTCCACGCTCCACACGGCGGGGAGCGATGCAATGAACAGGTTATGTTTCGCAACGTATGATGAATGCATGTGTTATTCATCGTTTATGTCATAGGTCAGTGGCAAAAAAGGTGACATCAGGAAGGACGTATTGATAATAATATTGCTTATTCGTTCATCGTAACTCTAAGTAATTCCTTTTCCAGACATAACTCTAACCCGCGTTTGTGTGAAAGGCAAATTCAGTGGACTTGCTAATGGGTATCTAACTGATGACTTGGATGGCATGCATTCCTAAAAAGATGAATTGTCGCCACAAGAAAAGGCACCCTTAACCTTGCTACTCTCGCTCTCGAAAATGCTCATGAGTTCGGTGATCGAGGACCACAGGCCACCAGCGTTCATGAAAAGGGACTGAACGATAAGTAGAGCGTTAAAGATGGTGAGGAGAATTCTCTTCCAGTCTTTGAATAGGCACTCCCAGTTCAAGTGAAACCAGAAGATGGCGCTAAGTCCGAAAGTAAACCAAGCGATAGTTGTAGCCGATGAGATAGCAAGGATAGAGTCGAAGACGGGAATGGCGTTTGAAATGACCCAGACAATAACCCAGTATAGGGTTACACAGGCGATCCAGGTGCCCCAGGACTTGACGCTACGGTCGGTTACCTGATGTGTGGACTTCATCCACCTCATGACCACCACGTACATGTACTTGATGCCTGTGTGGCCGAAGGCCATGGCAGTAGCAAACACAGCAGGGAGGACGATTCCATAGGCGATTTTTGCAGGGATGTAAGGTGCAGATCCCAGAGCGGGAGACGTAGTGTAGTCTCCAGCGAGACAGTAGATAGCGATGGCGACAATGGTGTAGATGGTGATAGAGAAGACCTCGAGGCAGGCTAGGGCCATAGGGAAGTCTCTGTCAGGCGACCTCATTTCTGCCATGTAACTGACCTAGAAATAATTAGCTTTGAAGTAAAATTAAGCGGAATGGAGTGTGCACGTACGAAGCTGATGTTGCCGGCATAAGCGTAACAGATTTTGAGACAGGCATTGACGCCCTCGCGGAAGGTCGGGGTTCCAATAACCTTAATCTCCTTTTCCCAACCAGGGGGAGCCTGCGTAGGACTAGCCACGCCCAAGCTAATCATGACAATGAGAGCCGCGGCGAGGATGCTGATGGTAGAGGGGATTCCGCTTTGAGAGACAAACTTGACGGTACGGGGAAGGCATAGCACCCAGCAGGCAATGACGGCAATGGTGATGAAGGCCACGGTACAGAAGGCATGGTTGCTGAGAGTGTTGAACGAAACTGAGAGGGTCACGCTTGCTGAGGCACAAGTCATCATCACCTTAATCATCAACCCAATTCCGGCGATGATCTCAAGAGGTTGACCACCCACGATGCCGCACATTTCCACGACGTTGACGACATGAGGGTAGCGACGATAGAATTGCAGCAGCTGATACGCCGTGTATGCAGACAAGGAACCGAGACCGATGATAGCGATGACGCCGGGGACGACGCCGAGGACCTTGAGACACGCCGGCAGCGAGAGGATGCCGAGGCCGACTTGGTTGGTAACCAGGACAAAAACCGTGTCCCATTTACCGAGGGTGCGGTAGTTTTTGCCGCCTTGGCTGAAGATGTTCTCGGCGGGCGCGACCTCTTCGATCTTGGTGTCTGCTTGTTCGATGTCGTCTTCCGCGTGGGTAATCTGTTCGCCTCGAGGCGGCTTTGAGTTGGGGAGCTGGGGCTTCTCAACAGGGACCGATTCGTTATTGAGGCTGAGGCCCTCTTCGGCCACCTTGCTTGCGTTGGTCTCCACAGCCATTGCCGTGCTGAAGGTGCTGTGCTGTGTTGTGTTGGAGTTGGTGTAATTGGAGAGGTGGATGGTCATGTTTCTGGAGCTGCCCAGACGGGAACAGACGGATGAATGGAATTCTGCAGAATGTTACAGCTGGTAGAACGGAAAAGAGACTCAACAAAAAAGGAAAGACGAAGGAAGCATCACGTTATTTAAAGAGAACTTTGGCAAACCTTTTCTAGCGGATCCGAGCCATCAATGTAGTTTCGGAGATGGAGTCGCCCATCTCCGCGGCAAACACTAACCCAACCCAACAACACCGTCCTGGCTCCGGCACGACTGCGCGAAATCCACCGGCCGAGATACCCTCAGAGACTCCATACACACGAGTCCACACTTCCTTCCTCCATAGCGGAGCCTCAGTCGTGGAGCCCCACGGGGCGCGGCGCTTGGACGGACAGTCCGTCCGGGGTGAGGATCCCAGCCGGACGCTGTCACGTAAGAGTTAGCAAATCGATGGCTTTCCATAACATAAATATCAAGTCATATAACCGGGGCCGTGATTTCCTGCTGAGGCCGCCCTTTGGTCCCGCGACTCGTACGTTTACGTGATGCGACGTCGCATGCCAGTGATCTTGCCCAATGCTTGTCCTGGGCTGAGGTTTCCCCATCTCCACTGGTTTTGACCCCGGATTGAGGTTATGGGGAAGATTACAGCGCTCTCGCGACTAAGAAGCATTATTGATGTCATCCAAGGCGGATGAAACAGCAAGGTCCATTTCGGTGGCCAAAAGTGAGACCGTCGAAAGATGATGGTCAGCCTTTCTCCGAAGACGGCCGTCATGGTGATCCGAGTGAAAATACCCAATATGTGTAGTCGACGACTTTTTAAACCGTGTTAGTGTACACGCTAATCTCAGTAGTCACTCACCATGATCAGCCATACCAGAATATTACAAAGTTAGACTACAATCAACCAGGTTCTCATTCTTCATAATTCGGTACACCTTATGTCAAAGAAGGTTTGCGGGGTGTTCACAAACTGAACGACGGGCACCTTTGAGGCTATCAGGATGTCAAGTCTAGTAAGCCATCGGTTAAAGGAAGGGACCTTTGTAGCATATAGAAAGGTCTTGAACCCTCAAACCGAGAGCGACTACAGTACCCGGTCCTGCTTTGCTAGCCAATAAACAGTTCATATCCGTTTTATATACGAATGCGCAAGCTATCATTGGAGTCTCTCAGTTAATACTGACTCTTGTCTAGCCTATTTGATTTTATGAAATCACAGCGTCTTGCACCAAGACTGGAGGCACTGTTGGACGTGAGGTCAATGACATAAACCGGCATGTGTCCTCGGGGTGTTTCGGAATAGTGGACCTCTCAACTGCTTTGGGAGGTTCCGATGCAGGAGAACCAACACTCTTGATTGACGATAAGATAAATCTGCCCAGAGCAGTACTCTAAATAAAACAGGATCATAACGCCACGCAGCCAAAGTATGCAGCGGCAATCATCCCGGTTTTCGCCCCGTTAAAACCACAAAGTCAAGTACCGGATGAACTGAGCGTTGCCGCGATGCCTCCCTGACACTCGCGTTGAACACCTCGATCTCCTCCCTAGACCAACCCAAGACCTCGGTGCATAATACAGCCGTGAACGCACCAACGCCTTCGTGAAAATTCGCTCTCATCAGATTACCAATCTCCTTCAACCGCTGGTCTTTCGGCCACGTGCCGATTGGTAGCTTGAACCGTTCCTCCCTCAGCTCCGTAAACCCTGCTTCCGTGGCCCATTGCCCAAAATACGGCGCCGGGTCCATAGTGCGGCCGATCTTATCGCAGGCTAATAACAAATATTCCATCATCTGCAACATGGGATTTTCAGGCGTAAGGGAGCCGTCGTCGGAATACAGAGTGTTGGCCGTCTCTTGAAACTCTACCCACCCTCCAGGCTTGAGGTTGTCATACGCCTGCTTGAACAACCGGGGCCAGTCCTTAATGGAGCCGGCCATGTAGCGGCAGTGGATGTAATCGTAGTGGATCGGCTCTATCCAGTCCATCTCGATATCGTCAACCACAAACTTGACATTGGGCGGAACCCAGTCCGGTTGGATCGGGCTTAGGTCGTTTCCCACTATTTTAGCCAACGGATGCTCATCCCCAAACTGAATCGCCCAGATGCCCGTTCCCGTGCCAATGTCTAGGACGTTGAGCCCAGCCGGCTCAATAGGAGCCAGGAAAAGACGATCTTCAAGCAAGCGATAATAGACGTGATGGACCATGTCAAGGCGGTCCTGCTCGGTATCGTCGTTGGGGAAGCTGTAACGTCCCGCTTGGTAACTGTGGTATCGCCGTCCATACTTCCACTCAAACTTCCGCACACTACTGGTGATGGTGTTACTGGTGGAAAAGATGTCTTCACCGGAGGAAGGATCCGACTGGGAGTCTTCGTCGTCCACCTGCACTCCGGAAGTTGCCTGGACCATTTCCATGGCCCAATCACACGTGATCCGTCGGGCGTCGACTTCTATTTGAATCGTATTACAGCATCGGGGATAACCAAATAGATGCGAGATAGTGTGAGCAAGCCAGGAGCCTCAAATCGTGGAAGCGGGGTTGTCGTAGAAAAGTCCAGCCGGGCCGAACAGGGTATCAATTAGAGTAGAGTGTTGGTGTCGGTCTTCACCGCCCTTGCAATGAGAGGTTTTACTACTAGTGTGGACTGTGTGTGGAAGGTTTGGGCTTATTTGAACTTAATTTTATCGTGGTTTGACATGTTGGTTTGATATTAGTTTATGCGAGATTGTCCACCGCTGCCTGTAGGATTGCAATAGGGAGACGACTACAACCAACATGTCGTGCAACCATGCATGAACTCGTTAATCCACCAATCAAATCCACAATTGTAAATTCTTTCACAGTCCTCACAGGCTAAAAGTACCCATATCAAACATTGTTTATGGTAATATGTACAACTGAATGGCCAACTTCTCAAAACTTCGCCTAATCTCCCGCTACTCAGATGGACTTGAAGACAGCCAAACTCGAGAGCGCCTTGCCGGGCCAAGAAAACAAGGTGTTGGAGTTGCACGACGACCCGAGAGCCTGGTTGTTCATCCACGCCGGCTCCCAGTAGTACAACCCAGCGCCGTTCTTCACGCCCGCAACGACATTGGCAACACGCTTGAGGAATTCAGTCTGTCCCGCAGCCGAGAAAGGGACGTCCTTCAAATCGCTAGGGAACGCGTAAGCCGGCGACGGGCACGACGTCGGCCAGTTGGTCTCGGCAACGACAATCTGCTTGCCCCATTTGCTGGCCATCTTGCCCAACGTCGACTTCAGCGCCGAGATGGTAGCGCCGCTGCCGTAGAAAGGATAGTACGAGACACCCATCATGTCGAATTCGCTCGTGGTGATGAAGCCCTGGGCCAGCACGGTCGTGTAGAAGTACTCCTGGACGCCCCAGTCCCAGCCGCGGTCGAGATGGATCATGACCTTGGGCTTGGGGCTGAGCTTGGAGTCCTTGATGCCCCAAGCCGCCGAGTTGAGCAGTCGCGCGATGTTGGAGTACGACGAGGTCGAGCCGACGGGATGCAGCAGACCGGAGGGGATCTCGTTGCCGATGGAGATGATGGCGGGCGGGACGCCGGCGCTCTGGAACGAGTTGGACACGGCGAGAGTGTAGTTGTACAGCTTCCAGGCCAGGTTCTCAATGTTGGTTGGCCAGCCCGAGGGAATCTTCTGGTTCGCCGGGTCGGCCCAGGTGTCGCTGAAGTGAAGCGTGAGATAGACGCTCAGTCCGGCGGCCTTGGCACGCTTGGCGAGCTTGAGGTTGTAGTCCAGGTTGTAGTCGCCGTTGGACGGGTTCACCCAGACGCGCTGGCGGACCGAGTTGACGCCGTTGGCCTTGAGAATGGTCTCGAGCGGCTGGTTCACCCCGGCGCTGTTGGAGTACTTGATGCCGTTAGCTTCCTGAAGCAGTGTAGACGACCAGTCGACGCCCTTGTAGGTCAAGGCCGCCGAGACGGCCGACGAAAAGAGAAGCGCCGAGGAGAAGAGGGATGCCAGCATCTTGAACGACGATTACGTTGGACCAGCCGATGGATGTCGCCTAGGTTCAATGTATGAAGACGGAAGAATGTCGAAACCAAGTTGGACAGCCCGAACGCTGGAGCTGGGAGACGTGCCTACTAATATTCGTCTTCTTCGTTAACTCCCGGCGTTATCACTAGAGGCGTAAGGCTAGGGTGATTATTTTCGCTCCAATGAACGCTCTCGTCATGGTGCCATCGAGATGTTTCATCCTTAGTAACCTGTGGAGAGGTTCGTCCCTCAATTTAGTCTAAAACGTGCAGCTGCGATCCTACCCTGCAGCACTTGACGTTCGCATCAAATCTGAGGTGCATGATCAGATGGGCTATGAGTTCTATTCCGTAGTAGTTCGACGTTTCTGTATTTCTTCTATGGAAGCATCGGAGTAAATGAGAGCAAACCTGTCGGTTATAGACAAGAACCGGACTTCCGGCCCTTCCGTAATTGTTCATCGTTCCCTGGTGCGGGGAGCGTTACCACCAGCCCTTTTTGTTCACGGCAATGTCTCTTCCGCTGTACGAAAGCTTATTTGTGCCAAGCCTCTCTCTTGGGAACTCGGAACTATTTTGCGAAGAGGGGTCTTCACTTTCCTAGGCCGTTTCAGGTGAAATAACTTTTCAACCCGCTCACAATTTTAATGTTCTCAAGCTTCAATTACAGTCACCAACAATGCTGGTTCACATTGACTTGCAACTTAAGCTACCCTAAATCCAGTGTTATTGTGGTCCAGGTAAATGCTACCTTGTCAATCAGCTCTTTCGCTTATAATTAATTGTCTTGCATTTGATGAGTCGCCAAGCCACCCAACATCCGGAGTCTCGCATCTTCTCTGTATCACAGGGGAAGAGGTTGAATGTTACAAAAATAAGATGGGGTAGTTGCGCTTGACGAAAGGTAAAATGGCGTCTATTCTCTCTCAACCTGTTGTGCCCAGTCTGGCAATCATCAATGTGGTCTGCATTATGTTGAGAAATTTTCATCTACTCAAGTTCGATCACCCAATTGACAGAGAACCCCCCTCAACGCGCATTTACATGGCGGTGGGATTCTGGGAGAAATACGTGTCGGGGATAGAAAGGAGCATGACAATTTAGAAATAATACTACAAAGACGCAAAACACGCGGGTACGCGCATTGTATAGCGAGTGCTGAAGTGTGATCATAGGGCGCACTTGCCCATAACAGGGCTTGGCAGCGTTGTAGAAGTTGAAATATCTCCCTGGGAACATCAGCTGATATGATAGGAGGATGAACTACTGTAAAAATTTGATCCTGGCCAAGTTCGCTGTATTCGTACACTGTAGAATGACACTTGCGGACCTAACCACCGTTAGTACAATGAGCCGCTGGTGGTCAATTGTAATGCCCTCTTGGAATACGAACCTGAGACCTAGTGGAGAACGATGACGAAGATGCCCGAGTAAGTGGAAGGCTGGCGTCAGAGCCGCGAGGCAACGGCTGATAAACACCAGGGACATTGAGTCACGTTCAGGATGTTCTTCAATGAACGTTGATACTAATAAGAGTCTTAGAGGATTGGATGAATGATGTCACAAGGACCCATGACTATCTTAACACGCCAGGAGCTATAGACGACCTCTATGGAATAATCAAAGCTACGAGGTCTGAGGGTGGACTCTTAGCAGAAATGCCTCTACGCATATTTCTTGATCATCTTCAACACAGCCTCCTCAATCTCCTTGGGGCTGGTCGCGCTCAGATAGTGGCCGCCGCCCTCGACAAAGGTCAGCGTAGCCTCAGGGGCCGAAGTAAAGAGCTTAATGTGCTCGGCTGGCACAATCTGTTTGAAGACGGGGTCCTCCGTACCCTACAGGCCGAACTCGTTAGCATCTTGGCATTCATAAAATAAGAACTCACTAACCTGGAGCCAGTAAACTGGGCACTTGATGTCCCGCAGGCGCAGCAACAAGCCGTCTCGCTCGAGGAGACAGGCCACGGCGATCCTCAGCTTCTTACGGCCTTCATCGCCGGTGTAGACGTTCTTGAGAGTCTCGTCCCAGAACGAAAGCGTCTCAGGGGTAACAGCCGCGCCGAAACCGACGGAGGCTACCAGACCTCGCCAAACTTTATCGACAACAAAGTCCGGCGTGGGCGTTGGGCTGCCCCAGCCCTCGTAGAAGCCAACGAGCTGCGTCTTGGGGTCCCAGCAGCCCTTCTCGCGGGACACGGCCGACTCGTAGTCCATCGAGGTACCGAGAGGAAGCAGGCCAACAATCTGGGGTCGGAAACGAGATATCAGCTCGGCTCATTTCCCAGCACCCGGGTATCGGGGCTGCTGCGACCGGGGGAAGGAGGGATCTGCCTGAGCGCTCGTAAACATACCTTGTCGGGTGCCAAGAGGGCCATGCGGGTGACGATCCAGCCTCCTTGACTGGTCCCCAGAGCAAAGGCCTTGGGGACGCCCAGGGCCTCCATGACCTGCAGCGACATGAGAGCCGAGTCCCAGTAGGTAAAGTGCTCCACGGGGGAGCTGGTTGCGCCATGGCCCAGGGGCTCGATGGCGAGCAGGTTGACGGCGTCGGTGAGGGTCTTGCTGGTGAACTGGGCGTTGAAGAGGGACGAGGTGGTACACATGGAGTTGACGAGCACCACGGTGGGCTTGGCGGTGTCAATGCCCTCGCCCGAGACTCGGTAGCCGGCGGTGATGCCCCCGAGGTGGGGAACCCTGATGGTTGTGGTAGCAGCCATTTCGAGGATGGACAGACAAAAAAGCAAATGTAGGTATTAGGGGGCCTCGCGGACTAATGAAGATCTCTCTTTGGATGGCGAGACGAAGAGCTTAAACAACGCGATATTGGTCACAAACCAGCAGGACGGACGGAGCGAGGGGAGGAGAGGGAAGAATAGCACCGGTTCAACGTCCAAACCTTGCGACTAAAGTAGACAAGGCGCGTTGGGCTAAGCATGGGCCATGACGACTCGGGGCAACTAGACTCTCCCGGGGAACAGACGCGATAGAGCACGTCCCTCTCCGTTGAAGTCGTACCTGGCGGAGCAGTCGGCGGCCGTGGGGTGGGGATGGGGGCCAAAAGGAGGTCGCATTCCGTGTTGATCGGCGCTGCATCCGGCCACACTGCCGAGAAGTACCGAACCACCGCGCCGGGCTAATGCAGGGCTTCTCCCCTGGATCCGGCGTTGGGGTTCGGCGGATTGCGCCAAGTGAGACGGTTGGCCGGAAAACCAAGCCGGAAACGGTGCGGCTGTCTGTTAGCGGGTTCGCTGCCACAAATGAGGTTTTTGAAACGGGTCGGCGTTCAGTACACTTCCCACTTGGTTCCCGAGGGTTGGCGGCGTATCGCCACCCATTTCTGAGTAAGGTGTTTGTCCAAACTTCGCAGGCGGACGCGGCTAGTCTGGCGGACCGGACCGTTGGGCGCTCTTAGGCACAAACGGGATCAACGGCCGTTGGCGTTGGCGTGTTTGCGTTACGAGGCATTTACCGGACTCGAGACAGCCAGCGTTGGATCGAGACGGACGATCATCGCCGTCGAGACCTTCAAACGCCGTTCCGCGATGCAGAACGCAAAACGGAATTGTGCCGGAGCGTCGCATCAACCCACCGCACCACAGCCAGAGTAAGGCAAGCTGAAACTACGGCACCACGCGAGGCGGTGTCCGCCGAAGGCCAAAACTCCGGGAACCTGCAGTTCGCCAGCCGAGGATGTCCCCTGTGGGCCGTGGACTAGCTCGTGTGCTTGGCCCCCCTATCGTTCGTTCGGTTCCCGATTCCTGCCGGAGTATGTATAACCCCCCCATTGGGATCGGCAGTGGGTAGGAGTGATGGTATGTCTGGCGGGGAGGCGAACTAGTTGTGGGACTGGAGGGCTTGGTACTGAAGCCGGACCGCCTGGCATCCCTGAATGAAGACCCGTTGATAGTGAGGACAGGATTTTCAGGTCATCTCGATCAATAGCACCGCCGGATGATTGAAGAACTCGGACACTTCCTACACTTTTCCTGCTTCCGTGATAGACGCAAGTTGCAAGTTGGAATTGCAGAACGCTCGCACAATGCCGTCGTCTTCGTCTTCAGAGTCTCAGCTCCCCGGGCTGCCGGGCTACAACCCGCACAACATCCAGCCATGGATCCTGCAAGTCGTCATCATCATGACGGTGCTGGCAGTGGTGTCCGTCTGTCTGCGCCTGGTGAGCCGGCACCTCAAGGGCCAGAAGCTGTGGTGGGATGACTGGGTGATTTTGTTTTCCATGGTGAGCGGCACCCGACTCTATACACTCCCGCGGAGGAACATGCTGACGATGCGCCAAAGGGCTGGAACTTCGTCGTCGTCGGCTTCATCTTCGCCATGTACAAGTGCGGCATGGGCATCCACGCCGACCTGGTCGACATGGACGACATCGTCATGATGGCCAAGTGGCTGGTGGTGGCCGAGATCCTGTACGCCTTCAACCTCGGCTGGACCAAGCTGAGCCTGCTGCTGATGTACTACCGCATCTTCCACGTGCCGTGGTTCAAGAAGATGGCCTGGTACGTCGGCAGCTTTGTGCTGGCCTGGGTCATCACCGTCACCTTCCTGTTCATCTTCATCTGCATCCCCGTCGAGAAGCTCTGGTACCCCGAGTTGCCCGGCCGATGCATCAACCAGGTCGGCACCTGGATCGCCAATGCCGCATCCACCATCTTGACCGACGTCATCATCCTGCTGTTGCCCCTGCAGCCCATCTGGAAACTGCAGCTGGGGAAGCAAGAGAAGATTGGTCTATCCATTGCCTTTGGCCTCGGTTTCTTGTACGTCCAAAGCACATCTGGCTCTTCCTCGTAGTCGTCTTTCCGAGACACTCGGCTAACAATCGCCTCCAGTGTCGTTTTCGCATCTGCCTACCGAACCAGCGTCCTCTTTACCTACTCCGCCACCGACCCGACCTACACCCTCGCCCCTACAGTCGGCTGGACCGCGATCGAGATGTCCGCGGGCATCATCTCAGCCAACCTTCCCACTCTGCTACCAGTGCTAAGGATCTTCTTCCGCTACACCGGTTTACAACGCCTTGCAGGCACCGTACGCAGCGCATCGAGATCGGGCTTCGGATCCAAGACGGACAGATCCGCCTTCAGCAAGGGTCTCTCGTCCGGGGAAGACGCCGAAGCAAGAATAGTGCCGCCGTCCGAAGCCAACGGAAGGGGGGATATGTTTTACAGACTTCCCGACGAGACCGAGTCGGACGGCGTTGCAAAAGGAAACGACTCGGGGCGTAAACTGCCAGCCGACGCAGCACTGCGCCCCGACGTGAAAGGCTACGAGTTCACGGTCAAGAGCTTCAAGTCCAGCACCGAGCGATCCGATGACAGCGGAGATGAAATCCCCCTGCACAGCATCCGAGTGCAACGGCAATTTCGGCAGTCGACATCGGGGCCTTGACCAAACGAGTAAAAGCCAGTATTTTTGTATTATTAATTTCAGGAACGCCGGGTTATGTAGCGATAGCGGAAAGGAATTGGGCTTGGGACATTTTAGGATTCTCCTAGCAGTTCTATCACGTTTATGAAGAGTGCTAGCTAGTTCGTACTAAACAGCAACAAGATTTTTTTGAGAAATGCAATCTATTTGGTCATCTACCCCTGTCTACGCGCAACCGATTGAGTTCTTCGCATATCAAGGTCCCACTAGCAAGCCAACGAAGGATTCGTGATCCCAGCGCCTATCTTTTTACTCTCCGAACGCAACGTGCCGGGATATGACGGACCACAGAGGTCGATGGGTGCTTGTGGCGTAACGTAGCGAAGGGGGATTGTCAACCTTCTGGTAACCGTTACAAATCCAATTACTGCTTAAGAAACATTGCCAGTATCATTGCATTTCATCTCTCGGCTTGCCCTAGCACCTTTTAATTTTTCAACAGGTAGTTCCAACCCCTTGGCATTTGAAACACTCGACCACGATATGACGCGTCGGCAACCCCACAAGTCGAATGATGCCGCATTGATCTTTCTCACGTCGGGTAGCGTTTAATTGTTTATGGCAGATTGCTCAATGCCTTTCACATTTTGCAGCCTCTTTACATGCAAGCCGAAAACAGATTGGCTTGATGCGCTACTACGATATCCCTCGGTTTCTTTCTTTCTCTTACTTGACGAGTAGTTCTGAACACGACAACGGAAGCGGCAGACTGGGCTTTCCAGGATATAAGTGGTGGAGTAGGGACATACGACGACCGAACAATCTCTTCCAAAAATTAAATACGTCGGAGCAATCTTTTATATATAAATATCTCACGATATTGTACTGGCTCATGTGCCGTTAAAGACTTGCTTATCCCGACCGTCTTAACCTCCCATCACAAGCTCCATTCACATACTATTACTTTTGTCCTCATTCTCCAACACATCGTCGCTTAAGCACATACACTGGCCGAATCTGCTTTATAAAAAGAAATGCGCGCCTTTCTCAAAGCGGGATTGATGGTTGGCCTTGCCGCCGCCCAGTCTGTACTCCTGACGGGTCTCCGTCCGGTACCGTCAAAAGTGGTACCGGCCTTTACGACTTGGCTGACGGGCAGGTTGTTAACGGCGGAACATACTCGTGCAGCGATAATGATACCAGCGTGTTTGTCGCCAACAACACCGTCAGCGCCACCCTCATTGACGCCACGGTCGTTAAGTCGGCAACACCTCCTCGGACGATAACAGCAGCTTTTACGTTCTCAACGCGGACATCTTGGCTGTCGGAAATGCCGTTCTGAACACCATCGGTGGCTCAGTCGAAGACGTTGGCCAGGGGTCTGACCGTGTCTTCGCCTACGAGAATTCCACCATACGCATTATCGGCACTAAGATCAACGTGGAGGGAGGCAGCTCAGGGGGCATTGAAGTTACCGGGGGCGGCAGCCTCGGACTTGACGATTGATTCCAACAACAAAGCCGCCATCCGCAGTGACCGTGGCGGCGGCACGTTGGTTGTCGATGGAGGCGTGCACCACACTTCTGGTTCCCAAGGCGCACCGGCTGTATACTCCACGGCCAATCTCATCGTGAGCAACGCCGTTTTGAACGCCCCGCATACGAGGCACTCGTCATCGAGGGTCTCAACGAGCTGACCATCAACAACTGCACGGTTTCGGGAAAGATGAGCGTGTATGGGACTCAACAGCTACACAACGTGATGCTCTATTGGAGCATGTCTGGCGATGCGGAAGATGGACTTGCTGAGTTCACAACGAATGGCGGATCCATGGAATCGTTGAGCAGCTGCATGTTCTAGGTCACCAACACCAACGCTGTCGTTACTCTCAGCGGCGCTGAGCTGACCTTGAGTGGCGACAGCAACTATCTTTTCAACGTGTCCAGAAATGACGCCTCCAAAGGCTGCGGCAGCGTTGGCTCAAACGGCGGTGATGCCAATTTAAACCTCTCTGGCCACACCGTTGCGGGCAACCTCTACGCCGACTCCATCTCCAGCCTGAGCGTCAACATCGCTGATAAATCCGACCTGACTGGCGCTATAAATCCCGGCGGCACGACAGCAGCTGGTCTTTCTATCACCGCTGACTCGACTAGCTCTTGGACTCTCAGTGCTGATAGCTACATCTCTTCTTTCAGTAGCAGCTTAACAAACGTTAATCATGGAACACACACGCTTTATGTCAACCTACTATCACCCAATAGGTTTTACTCCACTGGTCGCCATGAAATTATACATTCTCAGTAAAAAAAGCTAGCTTAGATATACGCAGAGATCATTAGGCGCAAACGGAAGTCGGTGGTTGAGATTGTATCCTAACAAATGTTACGCATCTCGCGTTACTGTTCTAATTTGGAATGTTTAGGAAGCACAACTGAATCAAAATCTTTATTCTTTGAGAGTTTAAGATTAGAGGGACTTGAGTACTAATGCCTATTCTATCATATGCAGTTCTAGTCATCAAGTAAGCAAGCTACGTCATTATCCCCTGCAGCACAACTACCAGGGTGTAAGGGACAATACTATCCACACAAATCTGCAAGCAGCAAAATGAGTCATCATGGCTCAGAGTCTCTCACTGCCTCTCATACACCAACATGTATCAACGGAAACTTTTTATCGCGAGTCGAGAGACCGGGCATGGGGGAAGTAAATAGTTTTGAGGACAAAATGAGATTTAAATATCAAGCATCGGTCGGGGCGCATTTAGTCGGATCACATCGGCACGTCCTGCAGGTCTTTAAATTGTCCATAGGAAGTACCATCAATTCATCAATTACAAACAGCCAAACGAAATTCCTCAGTATTCCTCACATCAAATGACAGGCCTAGGAGCCGCGGCGGGTGTCGCCTCAGCTTGCACCCCATCGGCATTCACGGATTCAGGTCTTTTTGGCAGCGACATATTATTCTTCTCGGCTGAAGTCGTCTCCAACTACACTGCGACCGCACCATACCAGACCACAGTCCATCATCCCACCATCGAGGTTCGAGACGCCGAATTCTGCAATGTGACGGTCACCTACACCCACCCAGGGCAAGACGACCTCATCAATGTTGAGATTTGGTTGCCAATCGGTGACTGGAATGAACGACTTCTTGCTGTTGGCGGCGGCGGCTACGTCGCTGGCCGGTTCTCCTACTCCGAGACGATGATGGTTGCAGGTCTCGGCCAGGGCTACGCCACTGTTACGACTGACGCAGGCTTGGGAAGTTCCTCTTATCCCGAAGACTGGGCTCTGTTGAGTCCCGGAAATGTCAACCTCTATGCCCTCCAGAATTTGGCTTCTACGTCTCTCAACGACGAGGTATGCAGCGACTCCATCAGAAGAAGTTCTATACCACCTACATGAAGCCAGAATTGATTGATTTAGACTAACTCGCTGTGAAAAGGCCATCATTGCCAAGTCGGCCATCAAGGACTTCTACAAAGTCCCCCCAAAATATTCCTACTGGAGCGGGTGCTCACAAGGCGGGCGCCAGGGCCTGATGCTCGCCCAGCGATATCCAGATGCCTTTGACGGCATCGTCGCAACTGCGCCGGCTATAAAAATCCCCGAGCTCTTCCCCAGCTTTTACTGGCCTCAGGTCATCATGAACGAGCTGGGGGAGTACCCAGCCCCATGCGAATTCGCATATCTAGCAAAAGCTGCCGTGAACGAATGCGACGCCATCGACGGCGTTGTTGATGGGGTCATCTCAAACATGAACGACTGCCACTTCGATCCTTTTGGCAGCGTGGGGGATGTCTTCAACTGCTCTGACACAGGGAAGAGCGTGCGTCTTAGTAGGGCGGCTGCCATCGTGGCCAATGCGACATGGACAGGAGCTCGAAGCTCCGATGGACGCTTTCTCTGGTACGGCAACGGCTACGGATCTGATTTCCAGAGCTCGCAAGGCGCAGGCATCGCGGCTACGGACTGCAGCGACGGTACGTGTGTTGGTGCGCCGACGGCGCTTGGGACGCAGTGGATTCAGTTCTTCGTCGAGAAGAACAAGTCGTTCGACTACAACACGATATCACGTCGTGATTTCGACCGCATCTTCCACGAGTCTGTTGCTCAATACACGTCCATCATCGGTACCGCTGATCCGGACCTTTCTTCCTTCCGCGATGCCGGCGGCAAGTTATTGGTATTCCATGGCACGGTCGGTCCCGTCTTCCCCGAGGAAAGCCTTGAACGTTCCCAAAGTGGTTCTTTTACATCAAAGAACAAGCTGACACCAGGATAGAACGACCAGCTCATTCCCTACAAAGGTTCAGACGACTACTACGACTCGGTAGCATCTCGCACAGACGACGTGGACGAATTCTACCGTTACTTCCACCTGCCCGGTTACGGCCATTGCTCCGGAGGCAGCGATGCATCACCGATAACGAGCTTTGAGCAGTTGCGGCTGTGGGTTGAGGATGGAAGGAAGCCACAGACGATTCCCGTCACGATCAAGGATTCCCGCGGCCAGAAATTCGATCGGTCGTTGTGCCCTTATCCCAAGAAGACTGCCTTTGACGGTGGCGATCCAACCAGCTCGGACAGCTTCTCCTGCAAAGAGTAAGTCACTATTAAGATTGGTCAGGGTCTGGTGTTTTCCATTTCGTCTCATGTCTTGTGGCGAAGAATATGAGTGCTTCTATTCGCTCGCTGGCTTATTCGCCATATGGGGAATTGTTCAAACCAGAGCTCACTCACTCTATCAAGCCTGAGTTTATCTACCATTCTGTCTGTATTATTAGGGTTGGTCATTGCGTCGCCCTCTGTAGTCCGCTTTCTGAGATGGGCGTAAGGGTAGAGCACAGGGAAATTGGAGCGCCAAGTTGAGCCTTTGTTCACATTGAGTCGTTGAAATGACCTGCTCGACGAGTCAGGCTGAAGAGTTCGGAAAGTCTCTCTAATCTTACATAGATAGAGCAATTAATTATAGACCTATTAGAATAGAACTGGACTTAAAATCGGGCTTTTCGCTACTTCATTTTGCTTTGAACCGGTCGACGTCTAATGAACAGTGCACACAATTTATCTTCCAACGTCCTGAGACCTCGGGTATACTTAGGAAGTCGATGCCTGGAATAATGTGTTTGGTCAGATGGGGACCGCTATTCAGCCCAAAACTATCAGTCTTCCAGCCGAGATCTCCTCTCCGATCCATGTGGCAGCGATACAGATCAAATCCTATTTTTCATATTTTTAGCTCATAAAGCGAAGAGATAAAAATTCTGTATGTACTAGCATTTGCTACATGTCCATTCCGGTCATTATCTGGCCTTTTTCAACGAGTCTCCTAAGGGATACGAAGCGGAAAGTTTAGCTTCGTCGACCGGATACCTCTGGGAATTGAACAAGGCGATACTACACTATATAGATTATGTTTTCAAGACACAGAGCAGCTCAACAAGGAAGCCCGGGTAGCTCAATTGGCTAGAGCGTGTGACTTTTACTTAAAGAAAAGCCTTAATAGGCCTACTACAAAAGTTCCCATCACAAGGTTGGGGGTTCGAGACCCCCTTCGGGCGCATGATTACTTTTTTGCTTTAATGAGATCTCAACAATGGAGGAATAAAATAAACCCGTTATTTCAGTGAGGGGATTTTTTTGCGAAACGTGACTGCTATTACAATAGCGGTGACTCCCTAACTAGAATGCTAAAGGCGAACCACACTTTAGAATGCCTGATCCGTACAACCACCTCCCGAAATAGATTAAACAAAGACGTCACAAAGGGCACTCGTCTGAATTGTTATAACGTGCCTACGCTATGTACTGATTAGACAATTGAAGCAGTAGGGACGACTTCCCGGATCTACGTTGTTGCATGATTGATAGACATGATTAGTATACCCGTCCGAATATCCGTTGGTGTCACTAGTGAAAACCAGCACACGCTTTCGGGAGATCCTCGAAGCCTCAACCTTCGTCAAGGTTCTGAATACCGCCTTCAAAAGATGTCCAGTAGTTAACATCGGATACCTCTGTCCCGTTTCCCCGCTCTGAATGGACATTGCCAAGACCTTGTGTCCAATGTGTCGGCGTGCTGACCATCAGCTCCGCATATCTGCATGCACCTCGCCCCAGACACCTCACTGTACTGAAATACGGTAAAGAGACACTATGGGCCATTCTATTCGAATCAGGGGCATCTATAGGCGCCTCGTAAAGCAGCCAAGCACGCTACCAGGCCCAGTCGTGACCCGGTACCGTCGTGCCGAGCCGTCGCCAAGCGCCAAGACGAAGCCATCATCGGCGAGCAACCTCCAGACACGGGGACTTGATTGAGCGAACTGGAATCGTGTCAGCTCCAGCAATCGGCCCAAGACGGCTCCGTCGGGCTTGGCTGATGTCGAGGTGCAGCCCGTCGTGAGGGGGTGACTTGACGACTTGAGGCCTCCCGGACCTGGACGACGATAAAACCCTGTAATCGTCCAGGTGTCCGAGGGTTCTCTCTCCTCACAGCAACACATATCCTAGTCATCCTCTACTACTCACCGCCACAATGTCCAACTTCCACCTCAGCGCCCAGGACATCTCCCTCGAGGACGGCCACATCCTCCACGCCCAGGTGGCCAACGAGGACGGCGAATACATCGACAGCCAGCTTGACCTCAACTACTACATCGGAAACGACAACGGCTCCTTCCAGTGGGGCGGTGAGAGTGGGTAGTTTTCCTCCGACCCTCCATCTTGTGCTAACACGCTGCAAGACTTTGCAGACTCCGCCCAGGACATCTCATTTGAGCTCGAGGGTGACGACAATGTCCCCATTCTCCGTGCCACTCTTGGAAACCTCGACGGTGACGGCGTCGCCTGCGATCTCAACCTCTCTGAGCGCATCGGCAACGACAACGGTGTGCTGATCTACGGTACGTTCTTCCCAACTCACTTCTATGCACCATGCCATAGATTAAGATGCTAACTTTGGGGTGTGGTTGTGTAGGTGCCTGATGAGGAATACATGAACTTGTGGATGCAGGAGGAGGAGTTCACAGCCAGGGACTATACGTAAGCTGCTAGGGACACCCATGGCACGCCAGCGTCTGGCGAATATTCTTGAGTCTCGTCTGCAAAGTAAAATGAAAGCCCTTGATATTGGCACTTCAACAATATCTCGTCCTTGTCAAGATTATCGTCCTCAATGTTTGTGATTCAATAATCTTGGGAACATTGCTACCTCTGAAGCCAGCTTGTTGTCGTCGACTAGGAAATGAAACAAGCCGTGCCTTCCTAAATGGCAAGGCAGTTATAATTAGCACAGGTTAAAAAGATCTCCAAACGGCCATGCGTCGTCACAGGAGTAAAGTGGCCTGCCGCTCCACGAGTGGCGTAACATATTTGGAATGCCCCATCGCGGTTGTAATGAGCTTCTCTTGACCAAGTCACTGCAACATGGTTCAACAATATATTTTTAGATATCCTGCCGTGCATTACCCATTTTCGGCAGCTGCAAGCGCGCAGGTAGTGGCAGTGATGCCGGAGCGTGGGCTCTACTGATCCTCGTCTTAGATATTGAACCTCGGGCTGTGTCAATGTGACTGTAGTCAACCCTACAATGGATCATCACAGACATTGGGCTCAGTGTTGATGTGCGTGATTGGGAAAAGAAAGATTGATCACTCCATTGTGGTGAAACCAGCACAATAAAGAAATAAAAAACTGGTGAGTTACAGTCGGATCTTTAGTATATATAGGCCGTTGATAGTATCTTCCTTTTCTCATACACTGAGCTAAGATGCAAGGCTCCGAATATATAAACAACATATCTAATAAGTGCTTACTAACTCTATGAACCAACTGTTATGAGTTACTCCAACTACGAAAACATATCATCTGTCAGCCAGAATGCCTCCCCATGCCTCAAGCTCCAGGGCACCCGACGATGCTACTAACCCCGCACCAGGCGCCCCAAAATGCGCAAGCTGTGAGCAGTGCAAGAAAGACAGGCTCCGCCAAGGCCTCTGCAAGCTCTGCTATGATCGAGACAGAAGACAGAGGGCTAAACAAGAAGGCAAATGTCATTCATGCCTGCTTGGGGTCGCAGCCGAGGGCAAGACGCGCTGTGAAGAGTGTCTAGCTAAGCAGCGCAATTACAGGAGTGGGGTTTACAAGAAGGCAAGAGAAGAAGGGAAGTGTAGCCTGTGCCTACATAGGCCAGCAGTGGAGGGAAAGAGCACGTGCGCAGAATGTAGGCCAATTTCTGAGCAGAAAAACGCTGCTCAGAGGAAGAACTAATAAAGGAAACGGGAACCGCTTGGATGTCTAGGTTGGTCGCAGTATTGCTCAGTCAATAGAGGTCATACAAATACAACAAATCCATATAGATAGCCCGCGTTAGATTTGTTGAAATGCGAGCTTATCAGGCCCGTGACGGATCGTTGTCCCAGTGATCATTGCAAAGTCGATCATTACAACAGAGATCTCGTTAGTATTATGCTACATGGGTTTCGAAACTCATCCATGAGCGGATTCATGCGGAATGCTAGGCTCGTCGCCACAACAGGTGCCATAGCCAACAGAAGAAACCCAGTAGGATGCGAAAAAGAAACTTGCCACCGTTCCACAGCGCAAGTTTCGTTAAATTCCCGTGCATGATCGAAGCCCTGGGAGTTTGACCTTGAAGGAATACATCTGGCCTGATACGCCCCTATCCACACTAGTGGACCTCCACGATAAGGTCACAAAAAGTCTTAAAAAAAAAGAACATACAACAGTGAGGATTCCCCGGTCGTCACCGACCCGAGTACTAATTCACCGCTTCTCAGCTTGACTAAGGGAGAGCGGACGGGATCCCGTATTTTCTAAGAGCTATGGTCGTATGTACCAGAAACGCTGACGAGGCGCCTCATCAAGACCGCGCCCTCACAACCATGTTTTATCAAAATAGTACAAAAAATTTGACAAAAAATCAACATACAACAGCGAGGATTCCCCGGTCGTCACCGACCCGAGTACTAGTTCGCCCCTCACCAGCTTGACTAAGGGAGAGCGGACGGGATCCCGTATTTTCTAGTGGGTATGGTCGTATGTGACAGCTATACCGACAATGGAAATGATGAAACTAAGCCGTTTGCAACCGTCCTTCTCTTCACACGGGACAAGAAGACTCTCTGTATGATGTGAAGAGAACTCAAGACGTCTTCAGTGTCTTCACACTCTCGGTTACTATCAAGATACTAGAGAGAAAGGTGAGTTTTTCCGTGGGGAACCCCAGCTCAAATGCCATAAACTTCTCATTGTTTAACAACCGAAAACTTAGGAAGAGATGATAGGCAGGAAACTCCAGAAGATTTTATGCTGATTTTCTGAGTTCCTACATGTTTTGTGACGCAAAGTTCCTTCACAGGGACAGGCAAACCCTTTGTACGGCTGGAGCCTTTTGCTACTTGCCATAGTTGTCCAATGTGAGGTTGGTTCAAGCGATGTCTGACACAATTCCGCGGAGTCCAGTTCATTTGCACAGCTGTCTATAAGTCTTCCAGTTATTGGAAACACCGATGATCAATAGGAAGTCGCCCTGTCTCCTATAACTTGTTGGATCTGCTGCTGTGCACCTACTTGTATCGCTTCCTTCAATTCATCACGAACCACGCAACAACGAATCGCAACAACGAATCGCAACAACGAATCGCAACTACGAATGCATCAGCGCAAATCTTGTGGCATGTCAAACATTCCTGTACCTAATATTCTGATATATTAAGCTGTTTTGATAGTTTGGAGGAAGCGGACACGACAATTTTGGGGAAGGGGAGAGAGACATAGACAAACTCCAAATTTAAAAATAGTCGTAAGCTTCCCAATACACCAGCGAATGAACACGCAAGCTGGGCTGCCACGTGATATATATACAAGGCTGTCAAATAGCAGACCTTGCAGCACCTGCATCAGCCTCAAGAAAATACTCATCTAACGCTCAAGGTGGGTCGTTTCGTCTTTCCCCTCATCAGGCTGTTTGTCTTGCCATTTCCTGTTAATCGCACGCGACTCCCAGTCGTTCCACTGAAAAGCAACCATGGCAGATTTCTTGAACCTCTCTGAACTTCCTTACGTCGTCACCGACACTCAAGACGCGGCAAGGCAGTACCTGCGGGGCATTAGCGGCCATAGGTTCTGCTACTCCTGCTTCGGCCTTTACCCTGTTGTTCTCTCTCACGTGGCACCCTTGGGCGGTATATCAGTGAACGACTTCGGCGACAATACGTTGGAGAGACTGTCACCATTTGAAGCGACTCTAGGATCTCGAGACTGGTTCACGTGGCAGTTTATCTACTTCAAGACGTATCAGATTCAGAAGCCTCTCCCCGAAATCGACGCGACGGCGACAACAGGCTGTGTCACCTGCATGCTAATAAAGGACCTGATAATCAGACTCACAAACAACGCAGTTGCATTCGACGATCCGCTGCTCTTCGTAGAATTGGTTCTCTGCAGAGGACATGCTTTGACACTTGCTATAACGAGGGGCACTGAAGAGGATGAAGAGGGCGACGTGCTCTTCTTTTCAACAGGCCCGAAAGAGACGGAGCGGGTCTTCGGACCTTATCACATCTATACACTTCTAGGTATGTCTGATATTGCTCTATGGCGTCCATGAACTAAACTTCCTAGGTTCGCCTTGTCCGTGGCCGACTATTGGCAGTAACATGACCAGGGTATCCCCTACGTACTTTATCCCGGTCATAGGGGGGCAGGCGGCTCAAATTTCCACGGACTTCAATACAGACGCTTGCTTCAACACAATCAAGGGATGGATATCCACTTGCAAGAAGGTTCATACAATCTGTAACGAAGCCGACGCATCAACAGTGAAAAGCTTCCCCAAGCGAATCATCAGTATTGGGCCAGCATCAAACAACGAGATTCGCGTTGTGGAGCACGACGACTCATCACCTCCGCCACAGGAGCCATACATAGCGCTTTCTCACTGCTGGGGGAAAAGCCGTCCTTTGACGCTCACGAGGGATACTATGGCCCAGCGAAAGGCCAATATTCCATTTGAAGCCCTTCCTCGCACGTTCCGAGACGCGGTACTTATCACGAGGGGCCTGGGTATCCGCTACATCTGGATCGACTCGCTGTGCATCATACAAAATGACACTCAGGACTGGGAAATCGAAGCGGCTAAGATGTCCTCGATTTACAGCGGTGCAGAGCTGGTGCTCTCTGCAACTGGGTCGGGGGATAGTACTGCAGGCGTCCTCCAGAACAGGAAGCCGTTCCTGACCTGGACAGGCTCCTACCCGAAGGACAAGCCTTTTCACATCTATGGTCGTCAGATCATCCAACATGACGCCTTTGGCTGGGGTCAGGATGAGCGCGAAATGGTAAAGGGGTCAACAAATCTCGCGACCAAGTCAAGACCGCTCTCTTCTGGAGACTTCCCGCTGATGACTCGGGCGTGGTGCTTCCAAGAACGTCTATTGGCCACGGCCATTCTCCATTTCACCAAGGACGAGATTGTTTTCGACTGCTTGACGTCGATGGAGTGTGAGTGTGGGACGCTCACAAGACATGAGGGCGATTCGCACCTCGCTCTTCGCCGCATCATCAAAACAGGCCACAAATACGTCAGCGGTTTAACCAGTCTTTCTCAAGGACTAGTGAACCCTTATGTTATCCAGAACAGTGAAGCTGTTGAGGAACCGGACTTCCCTGATGGGTTTGTGGAACATCACGAGCGCTGGCGGGACTTGATCGTCCAGTATTCGCAAAAGGGCATTACCGTGACGACGGATCGCCTCCCCGCTGTCGGTGGTTTGGCACTGAGGTGGTGCAACGACTTGACTGGGAGGTATCTCGCGGGTCTGTGGGAGAAGGATCTGCTCCGGGGTCTCCGCTGGTGGCCGAGTGAAGCTCAAACAGACTTGGATGAAGATCCGCCGTACGTCGCTCCGACCTGGAGCTGGGTCAATGCCCGCCGAGGCGTCACCTGGGGTACGCAGAGTTTCGAAGGCACACTCTCTTTCATCAACATCGATCTATCTCGCACGCAATGTCATCTAGGAGGGCTGAATCCATACGGCCAGGTCGACTACGGCTATATTTTCCTCACTGGCCGCGTTATGGAGGTAGACTTCAGCGTCGACCGCACCATGATCTCGCTCAAAAAGCTTGGCGATCAATATACCTTGGAGAACCCCGATAGCACCTCCGGCTTGCAGAAGCTTGGCAACTGCAAGCTCTACTGTCTTCGACTCTGTACAAAGATCGGCACCGGCAATGCGTGGGACGACGACTATGCCCTGGTGCTGAAAAGGGCACAGGGAAAGGACTTGGCCATACAGCCGAAGGAAGTTCGGGAATGCCCCAATGTGTATCAGCGAGTGGGTCTGTGGACGGCATATCGTGTTAGGTCCTGGAACCATGCGCAGGATTCGGTCAAGGAGGACATGTATCTTATTTGAATCGTTGGATCTTTCATTCGTGTAAATTGTATTCCAAGTTGTAGTATGCACCCCTTCTGTGAACGGCTCTTGGGAACTGGCAATTTGATGTGTGACGAAATTCTAGCTGCGGTAAATTCGCGATCGGGTGATGTGGTAAGAGTTGTCAAGTTTGTCGTCGTGGGTGGTAGTGGGCGGGCTGAACAGTTCAACTCAACGGCCTTTTGTTTACATCCTACCAGTAACACCGACAGTTGGATGAAGATGCGTGACCCATAGTTATAGAACCTCAACTAACACAGCTTCTTCTACTTGCGACTCTAAGTAAGCCGGCGCAAACTTCTCGCCTCCTTGGTGTAAAGGGTGGAACAAAGAAATGAATGAAGGAAGTCTTCTGGTAATTCCAATACGAGGCTCAGACCAAAGCTCAGGAGGTCTGTCGCGCCGTGGAGTATACCGGTCCTCGTCGCGCATCAACTGAGTTATCTAGGATCGAGCCGGTGTGATATATAGGGAACCAAAAAAAGACAAGATGAACAGTATCCAGCAGCGAGCCAACAGCTTCAGCGTCCAAAATCCAGTTCGGGATGGTCGCCCGCCCCGACCACAGCACTCCGGACCAGAGCAGTCCCGACCTGGCAATGGTATTGGGACTCGAGCTTTTCCGCTTAGCCTACCGCTGGCCATTCTAATATTCATGCTTATGCTGCACAATCTCCCAGACAGAAATCATCATGCTGCCGCCATTGCTCAGGATTTTCGCTGCAGGGCCAAAATCTTGGCTGTGTTGTGCAGGTCCTCTGAAGATCGACCGGATGGCAGGCTGGATTGTCTACAGCAGACACCATCAGCCGTGCTTGCAGAAGGCCACCTTGGAGATTTCTAGGGACAAATTAAGAGAACCAGCGTGTTGCCAGCTAATGGAGAGTCCCTGGCTCACCGTTTGCTGTTCCACCGACTCACAAGGTCAAAGAGAAGTACGTGCAGTATTGTCTGTATTCTTTTTATTTATTTTTGTCAGCGAGGAGTAGCGAGGAGTAGCGACAAATGATTAGCCTAGCTCAGATACATGAAGGCACTAATTGCGCAATCCTCGATATCAGCCTATTTCAAGCATGCGTAGTTCCAACGCAGCTCAGCGATGTGCCTTTTGCGCATGCTGTGCGGGTTACCGAGTGCGGCGCAAACGAGGTAAAAGCGAGTTACTACTGCTTCTGAAATCGCCGGGATGTGTCTGAGCCCTCGCGGCCTAGATCATTTCATTTCGCTCAGATGGTGGTACACATTTACTTGGTCATCGGCGACAGACGAGGGTCTCTCGGCCGTGATTTGGCCAAAGGTGGGCGTTGTTGGTCGGCCCTCGCAGTAGCTGAAACTGAGGGTAACCAGAGTCGGCGCACACAGCCAGCGATCGATTGCGAAAGGCCTCTACTTGGTCTAGTGGCCAACAAGCCGCCATGCTGAGGTCGGCGGACCGTGTTGGCGGATCGTGTTGGCGGACCGTGTTGGCGGACCGTGTTGGCTTGCGACTGGGAGGTGCACCCGGCCGTCCCCGCCGCGTCGCATTGAAGCTGCTTGGTAATTAAGGGAGAATGAAGAAGAGCGAGAAGCAGCCTCGCCCGGTAGCTGCCGGACTTGGCTTCTTTCTTTGGCTTTGATGGCGGGAAAGCTTATGGCTGTCAACCCAGGTTCAGAAGCCTGGCTTGTACCGTGGAAACGGAAACGTGGAAATGGAAACGTGCTGGTCCTGCTTGGCTGATTTGTCTTTTGTGAGGGAAATGACGTGCCAAAGCGGGACAGGGTTGGATTTCAGATTCAATCAAGCTTTGTGGTCTGTGGCAGCATCCTAGCGTGTAGGAAATTTTCGACGCCGACGATCTCTGTAGAATGATGGTGGTGCAGTCTTTGCCGAGGCTGCCAGTGCAGTCCGCCACGCTGGGACACGACCAGCTAGTCTAGCAGTCGCGGTGCGCAATACGGATCAATCACGACAAAGCCGAGCCTCCATCGCCATAGAAGAGTGACTCGATGTGTTCAATCAAACGGGGTTCCCGCTGCAGTAATATATGCCGCCCACTGTCGACGGCCGATGCGTCCTTTGTCACCGCAAAGCGCCGATTGGGCTGCGAGGGCGTATCCACACATCACATCACCGAGACAGGCCAGGCACCGCGGTAATGTGGCGAAACACAACGGACCCCTGGCGAGAAGTCTCTCCACTACAAGATTAGGTTTGCCTACGAATAACAGACGGGTGGGCAATGCCGATTAGCAGGGGATGGAAACCCAACGCGGTGGTGGTGTGCCGAATCCGGGAGAAGAAGAAGACGGGCGCCCCTGGTTTGCAACTTTCTCATGGCAGCCCTACTTGCCATCATGGACGTGCAGACGGAGACGTGCAGACGGAGGCGGACATTCGGACGGACGCCTGGAAGCGAAGACGCGAAAGCAGGGTGACGACGCCCCCCCTGGTCTGAGCCGCACTGAATGCCCGTCCAGAACATAAGCCAGAACGGCTATCCGGCGTGGCTCCGTCACCGTCCGTCGGCCCACGCAGCCGTCGGTTGGTCCCTTCGTAAGCTCGACTCGACTCCAACAGTGGGCCACCCAAAAGTGACCCCATCAAACCCATCGAAACGCCCGGGTGGGCGGCTTCGCTGATACCATCTCCACCGTGCCGGCAGCCGACTGACTGACGAACTGGAACCACGGACTCGGCGACGACGAGACTTGGTTGGAACAAACAAAAAACACACTACCATGCGAGGGCGCAGACAGCAGCTCAGGGGGAGGGAAGATAGACCAGCGTAGCCAGCCAAATAACCGAGAAAACTGCCCCGATACGAGGTGGAGGGGGGAGGGGGCATTAATTATACCGCTGCCGGGTCTCCGAACTTTGGTCGCCAGGAGCCTTATCCCTTCATTTTATTCCCGGCTGGCCTGGTCGGGTCTGGCCTTGTTGCTTTCCTGCCGCGCATTTTCGTGAACTGAAGCTGAGCTGGTGCCGTTCATGGCCTTGTCGCCCCGGCCGGCCAGACCAGTCTTTTTCTCGTATACCCGCCGCCCTACCAACTTGAGATAGCCGTAGTTCACATCGCCAGATCAATATTTACCGAGGCCGGCCAGAAACACACAAAAGGGACCTTGCATCACTCCACCCGCTCCATTTGTTTTCTTGTTTTGCGGATCTTGCTCATGCTCTCTCCTCCTAACAAGGCTGCCTCGTGACTCGGTTTACCCATTCTCGTCCTTCCTCGCCAGGCCGCCGTGCCTTTCTTTGACCTGCACAGCCATGATTTCATTACCGGCGCAGAGCATCCAGAACCAGCGGAAATGGGTGTTGAGCGCGGTGGGCGCCTTCCTGACCTTTGGGCTGGTGTTTTACGCCCATAATCTATACACGACCGTCGAGAAGCCGTTGCCGCATCAGTAAGTCGGTCCCATGCCCGCCAAGATGCAACCTGCAAGATGAACGCCGCCAAGGACCGGGGAACTAATGCTGTGTAAACAGCATCTACGCCGAGACGTCGACACCGGGCGCCATCCCCAAAGACTTGCCCGGCCTGATATCCCAGCTGTGGAAGCCGATGCTGCACAACGTCAACGACACGACCTTCGTCACCGACGAGGGCTACAAGTACGACATCCCCGAGAAGGCGTACCGCTGGACGAAGCCGCTGGGGAAGAAGCTGCTCATCCTGGACGTGGATACCCGCTTGGATCTGGGCCCCGGCGCCTTGCTGAACGAGGGTCCTCTGCGCCAGGATAACGTCACGGGGAGGACTGGCGGGTGGCTGGACCACCAGCTGTACGGTATGTCGTCAGCATTGGCCCCTTGAGAAGCTGTGATTTGTCTGCTAACGCCCCCAGCAATGATCCACGGATACGACTACCGCCTCGTGCGCGCCCCCGAGTACCCCGACCGCCACGGCACCTGGGTCAAGGTCCCCATGATCAAGGAAGCCCTCAAGACGCACGACTTCGTCGTCTTCCTCGACTCCGACGCCGTCTTCATGTACCCGCACATGCCCTTCGAGTGGCTGATGAGCCTGTGGAACATCACGCCGTCGACGCTGATGGCCATCTCCGAGGACCCGGACTCCAAGCGCAACCGCGACGCCAACGGCTGGGTCATGTGGAACACGGGCTTCATCGTCGCCCAGCAGAGCAACCGCACCCAGGAGCTCTTCGACATCTGGGACAAGTGCCCGACCGGCGAGCGCTATCCCGACTGTCGGCGCTGGGCGAAGGACTGGGCCCACGAGCAGGCCGCCTTTAGCAACCACGTCCGCTACGACTACAAGGACACGGACGACCTGCGGGTGATTCCGTGCATGGACGGCAACGGCGCGCCCTACATCGGCGACAAGAAGTGCGGCGGCGTGTTCGTGCGCCATCACTGGTTCCACAAGGACTGGCCCATCAGGAACCTGCGCGAGGGCATCTTGGACATGTTTGTGAAGCGGCTTCACGGGCACTTCCACTCCAGGAAGCAGGAGTACTTTATCGATGCGAGTGAGAAGAAATACCCACTGGAAGGGATGCAGATATGACGAATAGAATAGACCGTAGTGTATTTTAGCTATAAACTAATTAGACCAATGTATCGTTACGAAGTAAGATTTTAATTAGTTCATGCCAGCCTGCTAATGGAACTCGACTAGAAGCATGGTTTTCCCGAGAACAGAGTCTCGGAAGGTGGGTAAGGCTGGACCATACAGAGCTTTCTCATCCCCTTCCCGACGCAGATGATAATCCTTTGAAACAGCCTGTAACCATTCGACTGAGTATAAAACAAGAATAGGGGCGTATGGTATACTCAACGCGCCCTTGCGTCTCGCCCTGATACGTACGGCATCGTTCTCCGGCGACAACGCTGACACGCTTTTAGTTGGCTGCCTCGTAGATTCCAGATCGGTTCCACTGGCCTTGGCATCTCCTTCGTAAGATACGATCTATAAGCGATGGGGCCGTTCCTCGGAGATCACCCATCGCGCACTGCACTCCGACGCATGTCATACTTGGCGCCGTTGGTCTAAGCGGTAGGGAGGTGCCTGAACACGACCTCGTAACGACTGGCAATGCCTAATTTTAGGCACCCACCGGACAGGTGACACATTTGTTTTATGACTGAACATTAAGACGATTATAGTAAGCCATTCATGTTATTTCGGGATGCGCCTTGTTGTAGTCGACATATTTATTCAATCATTCCATCCGTATTCATGGCAACCTATCACGACTGAGTCTGGCACTAAGCTGGCCGAGCTTACTAAAGCAGATCAACTCAGCTTTCTGTCACGCGTGGCAGTTTCAATCATTGTTATCAGATGTTGCTTCGTAAAAACATGACGCTGTCTGACGTTCCGCACAGTCAGCATCATGGGTGCTTATGGCGGCTTGTCTTCTCCCAATTCCCACGTGTGGCAAAGTCAGCGAGGACGACAGGCAATCCTTGTGGCGAGAAGTTACACATCGATGGTAATTTGAAGCCATCGTGAGATGTAGTATACTGCTGTAAGGTTCACGATGAGGGATGAGGACGACAATCATCACCTTCGCTGTTCCTTTCTCCACAGCCGCCGCTAGCCGGGGCATATGCTTACTTTGGCGATCGCTGCCCTTCACAGCGTCCATACAGACCACTGTGATTCGCCGGGTCGCACTTGTCCTCAGTTGCCTCACTCCAGTCTAGCCTATTTCGAGTTATCACCGAGCGTTAGACAAGCCATCGACATCTTGTCGGTCGGGCTCGATCCCACCGCCCATCTATAACCGCGCCCTCAACACTATCCGTCCATGGCCTGACCTGCACAACTCGCATCGCGTAAAGCACAACACCGCGGGCTCTCACTGGCTCGAACGGACTCTTCATCCAGCACCGATGGCTCGGAAAGGAAGCCGCAAGGTCAGGACCGGCTGTCTCACCTGCAAGTGAGTACCGCGCATGGAGACGTGCTGCAAGCCACGACTAACCGTTGCGAGAATCCGCAAGGTCAAGTGCGACGAGGCCAAGCCGGACTGCCAGCGCTGTACCACCGCGGGCCGCAAATGCGACGGCTACGCGCCGCCCAAGCCCGAACCCGGCCTGCAGACCTACCGGCCTCGGCACGGCGTCAACACGGCGGCCGAGGGTAGGGCCCTGCAGTTCTTCAGCGAGACGGCCGGCCCGTTCCTCTCGGGGGCCATGGATCCGCAGTTTTGGACCCAGCTGGTCATGCGGTTCAGCAGCTTTGAGCCCGCCGTGAGACACTCCGTCGTGGCTATTAGCTCGCTGTATGAGCAGATCCACGTCGATGCCCGGTCTGCTGTCGAAGTCCAGCTTAGCGACAACCAGCTTGCGCTGCGGCATTACAACGCCGCCATCAACGACCTGAAAGCCATGGACAACCCGTCCGTGGTGCTGCTAGTCTGCATTCTCTTCACCTGCATCGAGTGTCTGCAGTCCAACCGCGAAGCCGCCATCCGCCACTGCAAGGCCGGCATTGCCATTATGCAAAACGTAGCGTCCGTTCATCCCTGGACAAAGGAGCACCTGCTGCCCATCTTTCGACGCCTAAGCATTGTGCCCTTCTTCTTTGGTACTGGCGCTACCGACTTCCCCAGCCTCGGCGCCTGGGATGACCGTGTTCCCACCGTCTTCGCCTCCTTCTCCGATGCACAAGCCATGGTGGACGACATATTCTGCCGGACAGTGCGGCTGGTACGGTGGGGGTACGCCCATCGCACTGGAGGTCTAAGACACCAGCCAGTCTCGATGCAGCTACTGGCAGAGCAAAAGAGGATCGGAGCTCGGTTAGAGCAGTGGCACGTCTTGTTCGCCGACTTCGAGACGGCGCTGACATCGCCAACAACGCCCGTCAGCCAGCACTTCAACCTCGGGCAGGATTACCTCAATCAGATGCTCCGCAAATTCCTCTTGATCCGTTACGAGGTCTGCCGCATCTGGTCGGAACTGGCCTTTTCGGCTGACGAGACCGACTACGACGTACACTTGGACAGCTTCCGCAGTCTGGTGACCATGGCCAAGAGCCTTGCTATCGTGCCAGAAGGCTCTCGTGTCACTACTCGCTCGCCAAAGTTCATCTTCGAGACAGGCTTCACCCCAATGCTCTTCTTTGTCGTCTGCAAATGCCGATGCTTGGACACCAGATTGGCCGCCTTGCGCTTGATAAAGGTCCTCGGAGTACCACGGGAGAACCTGTGGGAAGTCAGCACGATATACGCCGTTGGCCGGCGCGTTATTGAAATTGAGCACGACGTAGTCTCGGATGATATGGGTCGGCCCTTGGTTCCACCTTCGTGCTCTGGGCTGCCACCTGACCATATGAGAGTGCGCGATACTTCGACAGAAACCCAAGCAACAATCCACCAGAACATGCTTGGGTTTGAGGTACACGGCAGGATAGTGAGCTTCGCCATGCGTACTTTGGACGATACCATTTACATGCACACCGAGTTTCTTAGCTCACGGCCTAATGGCGAGTGTAGTGAGAACACGCGGCCAAAGGTGCCTATCAGGCGAGCAAGGAAACTTGAAAGATGAGATTAGCACATGATTAGTTGCTTTCTTGGCCTACATTCCTAGATATCCAATTGGCCTCGTCACGCCACGAATATGAATCAAGCATTTTTTGCGTTTAATTTCGTATTCTCGTACAGTCATCGGAACAACTCCCATTCAACAAAGAGGTTTAGATGCTACGAAACATTAACAAAGGCACGACTAAACGAGGGCACTTGAACGGCCTTGATTTAGTAGATTTTATTGTATCTAGCTATCGATGATGCCCGCTTTTGCCATCGCGGATAACCACCCAGATCCCTTCAGATGATCACCTTGCCGCCTCTACTTCTTTCAGCCTAATGTCAGGATCACTACTTGAAAGGCGAGGAATCGAATGCGCCATCCTTACTTCTAACTCATCACCCAAACTCCAAGGCGAGGAGCCCAAAAGTCCCCAATGCTTGTGTGTATGCGCATCGCAGGCGGAACAGGATCGCCACCAGACCCAAGGTACATAGATGATATCGTATGCCATTACACAGAAATTCCTGAATTCCAAGTATATCTAGTCTCACGTTCGTCTTAATGTTCTACCCGTCTTAACAGCCTGTTACCTTTAGAAATGAGAAGCATCAAAAGTCCCATTCGCCAGCCCTTCCCTCTTCAGCCGCGCCGCCTCGATCATCTGGGGGAGACATCCTGCGCTCGCCGCCACGAAACCAAGCGCGGGAGGCGAAGGGTCCAGCACCTTGCTGGTTAACTCGGGATGCGCTTGCAAGCTAGTTGATCATGTTAGTAAAAAAACCGTCAGTCCTGATAAGGGTGTTGCTTACCCGACAAAGAAGGGGTGATCCTTCAGCTCGATGGTCTCGGCTCGTACGCCTAGGTTGTCCATTGAGGTCAAGGCAAGGCCGGCCTTCTCGAGCTCCTCGAGGTACTCGGGATTGACCTCATATCGGTGACGGTGACGCTCCTCGACAACATCAACGCCGCCGTACATGGCACGAAGCTTGCTCCATTCGGTGCCGGGCTTGAAGTGCGATGTCCGCGTACCCAGTCTCATGGTGCCACCCATTTGCCTAAGAGCATGTGTCAGTTTCATGTCCCGTCACTAGATGCTTTACGACTTGTAGGGTCAAACTCACTCCTTGGATCCTTCGGGCATGAAAATAACGACGCGGTGCTCTGCGTGAGCAGAAATCTCCTCGGAAGTCGCGCCCTTGTGTCCCAGAATGTTACGGGCATACTCCATGACGGCGACCTGCATGCCCAAGCAGATTCCGAGGAAGGGAACCTTTCGCTCTCGGGCCCACTTGGTAACCTCGATCATACCTTCGATGCCTCGAGATCCGAAACCACCAGGGACAAGAACGCCCTGGGCCTCGCAAATGGCCTTCCAGGCGTTGTGGTACTTAGTCGGGTCCTTTTGCTGCATGTCGTGCTCGAGATGCTCGGAATCCACCGAGATAAGATTCAGCTTGCGCTTGCATCGCATGGCTGAGTGCTCGAGCGACTTGTGGACGCTGAGATAGGCGTCGTCGAGACTAGTGTACTTGCCAACCAAGACGATGTTAACTGGCTCGAGATGCTTCTCGGGGATGACCGTCTTCTTCCACAGGTCCCACAGGGCCTGGCCCTTCTGGATTCTATCTTCCGACAAGATAGGCTTGTCGAGAACCAAGCCCTGCTGCAAGAGCTTAAGAAGGCCTTGCTCCTTGAGGAGAAGAGGAACTTGGTAGATGGTCTCCATGTTTCGCACGCCAATGACCTGCTCGTACTCAACTTGACAGCTGCTGGCAATCTTCCGGATAGTGGCTTCATCGAGGGAGCGTTCACAACGGCAGGCAATCTGACAGAGCTGTTAGACGGTTCCTCTCAAGCTTGCTGATATTTGTGCCTACCGCGTCAGGAATCAGACCGGCACTGCGCATTTGCCTGATGGCGTGCTGCGTTGGCTTGGTCTTCTCCTCTCCGTTGATGATGGGGACGTATGACACGCCGATGCTGAAGAAGTTGTCCCGGCCAAGTCGATGCCTAAGTTGGACCAGAGCCTCGACAAATGGGCCGGACTCAAGGTCACCAACGGTGCCACCCTACAACCGCAACAGTTAGAATCAAATAAAGTCCTTGTATGAGTACCAGAAGTTGACGTACCAACTCGACTAGGGCATGTTAGTACGTGTTGAGTTTGATGTGTGATTGATTTGACAACATACTGATGCAGACATCGGGCTCCTCTCCTGAGTCGTCGACGGGAGTCTTGGCGACACGAGTCACCCATTCCTGGATGGCGTCGGTGATGTGGGGAACGACCTGGACAGTTTTTCCCAAGTAGTCACCTCGTCGCTCTTTATCCTGAAAATAAAAAAGCATCAGTTATCAAAATGTCACTCAAAATTTGGAAAATGGTGGCGGTGCCGTACAATGACCAGCTTGTAGATCTTGCCGGTGGTCATGTTGCTCTCGCGGCTCAGCTGAATGCCAAGATATCTGAGACGACATCAGCAATGGCGTCTATAAAGACCAGGAACTCGAAAAACTAACCGCTCATAGTTGCCGAGATCCAAATCCGTCTCTGAGTCGTGTCAGTATCAATCACCGAAAAGAAAAGGCCTTATCTTACCTCCTCCATCGGCCAGAACGAAGCACTCTCCATGCCTGGAGGACGGTTAGTGAGATTCGGGTCATGAGGGACTCGGAAAGTCTTTCTCTAAAGGGTTCAGCAGCCCAGCATCCGTGTTAATGTAGGGGTCTATTTTGAGCGCCTAGAAGTTGCGGCGTGAGCGAGAAACGGGACGTTGTGAATTTGTCATGGTGTTGTGCTTACAGTAACGCGGAGACCCAGGGTCTTGAGAAGAAGTCCAGCGCTACTGGCTGTGAGGGGATTCGTCAGCGGACGAAAAGAAGAGCCGAGATCGATTCGATCGCCATACCGATAATGCCTAAACAGCGTCGAGTCAGTATGTCGGATTCAAACAAGGTGAGTTTGAAGGTGAGTTCAGCAGACATCGTGACTTATCGCATCGCACGGCGACAAAGCCACAAGCTGCAAAAATGACCAGGACGCCAGGAAACTCACCTTTGCCGACGCCAGAGATGACTCCGCCACTCACAAGAACCACACGCATCTTGACGGTTGCTGGTTGGGATCGACGGGACGTTGGAGGCGGCCGTGAAGAATTGCTCCAAGTTTAGCGGCGAGACGGTAAAAAACTGTGCATGCAAAAGTCTTTCACATTTCCTGCTGACTAAGACTTGGTGACTCGCGCGTTGGCGCGTATTGAATACGCGCTAAGCTTTTCCGGCGCAAACTTCCGTGTCTTATCTAATCGGCCGTCCACGTGACCTACGGCGACTCCGTCTGTTACCCTATAGCTGACTGAAAATCTAGAGCATTCAACCCATCTCCGAGGTATCTGTACTGATCGTTAAATCTACTGCCATGTCATTAGGGTATTCATCATTTAATAACAGCCAAAACACTGACGACAAGTTCTCATAGCAAGACTTTAGTTGGCTGAATTGACTGCCCAGCCCAAGCCCAAAGTCTATCGCAAACGTTTTTATCTTAAATCTGTTCCCCTAATTCGAGGGGCAGTCCATTATCAACTTTGAATCCAAATTCTGCGCCCCGAACATCCCAGCGTTGTAATCCTGCTTCAATCACTTGTAGCAGAGTCCCTTGATACAATATTTGGCCGAGTTCTGGCAACACTGCTTCTTGCAACACTTCTTCGTCCTGCAACAGAAGCCACCGATGGAGCAATACCGAGGGTATTTTGCAGGGCAGACCTTTGCGGCCGCAAGGCTCAACCCATCTGAATCGTCGGATAAAAAGTCAAAGCCCGATTCGCCGGCACCGGAAAGATCCGGCAGAGCCTTTGCTGAGTCCGTGGCTGGCACCGCTGCGACTAGCGGGATGAGGAGGAGGAGGGCGGTGCTGAAACGCATGATGTAAGTCGAGGCGTTGATATGTTCGGAGAGTGAAAGAATAGCTTGAACAAAGACAGGTGGCTTTTGAGTCTTGTGAAGTTAGGCGTAATTTCATAGATACTTGAACGGAATGTCGGGCCCTTTAAATACTTTGACTCTCACGGTCAGATTACACCCGAGGGCCCGCGCTCGTTTGCCGCTCGTTGAACGGGGTAATATCCGGCCGCATGCCAGGCATCGCAGAGAGCGAAAACCCCCGGTTGCTTACGGTGCGTTGTACGAGCGACATCTAGGATGGGCTAGACTGAGAAATGAAGCTCGAAGCTAACCAGCAACTTCCCCAGCTTTGGATACCGTGCTAACTTGGCTGGGAAATCCCTGCTGTGAATCCGTGTAGATTCGTTCTCATTGATGGAACAAGCGTTGCAATTATGCATAGCTTATCCTGCATATTAGGCAGACTGCCAGGGCTCGTCGGCCTTGACTGGTTCTTCCAGACCGATGTGCCGTATGACCCGATGAGCTGAACTTTGGCCTTCGACGCTAGATTACACAGCCACGCCCGAGCGTTTCATGATCTGCAGAGTCGCATTCGATGCTGCCTTATTTCGTCAAGACGTTCAGCTCCCCGCCCATTATACCTCATTAGTTCGGTGACGGTTTGGCTCTGGGAGCGGGTGAGATACATCTAGATGCGTCTATCTCACTTTTTCCCCATATCTTTCCTCGGTATGGTATCTCATCGCCGCCATGTCCCTACTGCCCCTCGCGATGGCTCCAGATACGACAGCTAATTTCGGATCCGAAAAGCGGATAATGCTGTTCTCTGCTTCTGGAGGTAGAGTTGTCTTGATGCGTTGGAACAGATACTCTGACTCTGCCAATTCACCTGCAAGCAACACACACTAAAATCCAGAAACCTTGCGTTAGCATCCTGCCACCAACAGACGCTATATAGAGTAATACTTACCTCCATGGTCTTCCCTTGCGCGTACATCACGTTCACTTGGTCCTTTATCGTATCAATTATATGAGATATGGCTGGCTCGAAACACGCCAAAATCTCCTCGTTTGTGAAGACCATGTATCCTTCCTCAGTTTCTGCTTCTGGAAACTCGAATTCGAGACCGATTTCAACAGCCCAAGTCTGCCCGTTGTTGCAGAAGCTGCGCGTGATTTGATGCACAAAATCCGGCATGATGCGATCGGATATTTTCAAGAAGAATATGTGGGACATTTTGCTTTTACCAAATTTTCGTCGTACCATGTCGCTCAAGTTTCGACTCAAAGCTGATGACCTAGTAGTCGATTATGTTATGACCATACGATGTCAGTGTCTCTAGAGCAACTTACAAGTGGTTTCCGAAATGCATCCATGATTCCTCCTCTACAAATAATGGCAGCCACGTGTCCACTATACCCACCATTCCTATGTCAAGGTTTATCACGAGAATCGCGTTGTTGCTGATAACTCTGCGAAGGCGAAAGCTCACACAATAGTAGAGCAGAGCAATGCAATGTGCTCGGTCACCAGTGTCAGGCGCGGATCATGCTGGTTTCGGACATAGCCCGCTCTTTCGATTGCGAGCCGGAGACCTCCTTTCTCGTCGTCATTGTATGATACGGGCACTGTGAAGTGCCAGTTGATGTTTTCCTCTTCCTGAGCGAAGACCGGGCCCAACATCTCCTTCAGCACTGAACAGATGGCTAGACGAACGTGGTAAAGATAGGTCAGAGTGACGTCTATGGCGTCTCTTCCGCTGAATTTGAACAACTTCATCTCTTGTATGCCTGGCTTCAGATCGCCTGTAGAGGTCAGCGCGTCTGCAGTGTCATGTCCCCAGCCGACCACCCTCTGATGCTGGTCAAAGTAGAGAACCGTAGGAGCCTGGTACGTTTTAGACTTGGGAAACTTGCTCGTCGAATACTGAGGAAACTGACCGCAAACTCTGTGTGGCCTTTTGCACCTGGCCACTCAGTGATAAGGTCTCGTTGGTTCTGAAGTCGTACTTGAAAGCGAACGAAACGACGGTCTCTGCTATCCCATAGTTAATATCGACAGCGAGTTGTCGCTTGGAATGAGAGTCGGCGACAAGTGGTAACGTGTGACTAACTGAATCTTTCTGTGCCAATGCCACAAGAGCGTGGTCGCGAAACTCGGGACCATCTAGGAGAAGATTAAATTGAGGAAAACGCTCTTCCTCAGGCATAGGAGATGGCCAATGGGGTTGATACTGCGGTTCATTCTGGGGAAGTTGAGCCACAAAGACGGGAGTTGGAATGTCAGTTGCCGATGTTTATGACCCTGCTCGTGTCTGGCTTAGTTCCTAAGCTCGGTTTGCTGGCCGTTCCAGTGAGAGGCCTAGCGACAGCCGTGATGCCATCATCGCGTCACTCATGGAGAACGAGTTTTCAGTCCTACTTGATGATCTAGACCTGTTTTCCCAAGAAGGTGCCTGGAGATCTCGGTGGCCCATGGCTGAGTGGCTCAAATCAGGTAAATCGCCAGTGTGGCCTTCGTCGAAATATAAAGTTGACGGTTTAGGTTCGCTGGACAGAAGGGCGATGCTGATATCTGGGATTTGGTATGAGGGAGAAGTTTTGACCCGACTTGATAACCCAGGCCCATAGGTCGTGAATGGCGTCTGATTATCGCGGTGATCGATGACCGAGCGATCCAAATAAGCCAAAGCGCTTTTGTCTGCGATGGCTTGGTATGAGGAGGGTATGAAATTCTGGTGGGCTTCCGCCGAAGCAATGTCGCCCCTCGCAGTACAGATGGAAGTAAGTAACATCGAGCTGTCCCAACAAGAAGGATGGTTCTTACCCATGAACTTTCTCTTTCCCCGGAGAGCTTGCATGCAGTATCGGTGGGCAGCGTCCAGTTCCGAGCTCTCCAGGGAAGTCATGGCCAAGGCATGCATGGCGTGGAAACCAGTATGTCGCTTACTTTTCTTTCGAATGCCATTGGGGAGACGATTCCTTCGGCCTCTGTCCACTTTACCTGCCGCATGCACGAATAAGCAAGGCTTGTTCTCATCTTGGCAATGTCGTGGGAGGATCTGTGGCTGGCTTGGCCGCGGTCAATGGCTCTACGGTAGAAGTTCTCGGCTCTTTCATGGTCCCCGCTCTGATAGCTACGGAGCGCGAGCTCTCCCAGTCGCTTAGCAAGCTCCAAGTCGATGTCGTCGTCAGAATCAGAGTTATGACCTGCGCCCGCGGTAATAACTGAGGTTGCGTAAGTCCGCGAAGAGCTGGTGCCTTCTTCCGGAATGGGTGGAGGAATCCAACTCTCAATATTGAAGAGCTGTTCCTCGGACAGGGGTTCTCCTAACATGCTACCTCCCCACACGGTTGACCGAGCGCCATCTCTGACGATGGTGCTAGCACTCGAGTGAAAGCTTTCTGCGACATGGACAAGGTTTTGCAGGTTCCGTGAGATGCGATTATCTTCTTCTCTCATCTCGAAAGGACTGTCATTATCCGAGGGTTTGGTTCGTAGCGTGAGCTCGATGTGCCCCACTTGACGTTTGAGGCCGGACAAGACGTCAAATAGGTTTTCCTGAGACGAATTACTTTGAAGCAAGAGGCAGCTGTTGCTGCATGTTAGGAACGGCATGGAAGAAGAGACGGGCGGGATACTAACAGGTTTATCATCTGAAGAGCGCTAGTCATGGCAGTGCTGTGGGCTTGGATCCTATTCCTATACGTAGCGATGTCTTTTGTTCGCAAGCTGAGTCTCATCTGTTTCGTCGGTTTTCTCAAGAATCCACAACTGAAGACGCTGTTGGTCCTCTCGATGTCGGCGAGTAGTAGATCCAGCTTGCGAAGAGTGCCCTTGATAACTCCCAGCGTATCCATCACACTTGTCCAGAGATTATCTTCGGGGTCGATTTCGGCAATAACCACTTGGGAAGCCTGGACGGTGGCATTGCTGATGGATTCTAGGACCCGCAGAAGGCCGGTGATCTCATCGCACAGGCTGGATACATTCTGGTCGACCTCGATTTTGTCATCGATCCAGGTGTAGAGAGTGCTGACGATCGTGACGCAACCGGTAGCGAGTCCCGCTGCGCCTGCGGCGATTGATAGCGGATCCATCGTAACGGCGACAGTGAGATGGAGAAATGAGGCTCGGTTTCTCAGCATCTTTGTGCTGCGAGCGAGAGCTGAAGCCTTAAGACAAGGCTGAGTCTTAGTGCCTGAGGTACACATGCTCCGTGGTACGGTCCAGACTATTGGTCGTAGCATGACTAATATGTGCTGGAGGTCTCGTGGGGCTTCGTACGACCGGTTGCGTGAGCTAATTTTGATGCCAAATAAAGTAACTCTTGATTGGATTCTCAGAAACGAACGGCTTTCTTACATGGTAGACTAACTACTCATTAGTGTGAAGTTAAGAACAAGCTGAAGTAGAACGTAGGTACTTTAAAAGATAACGTAGATGATATGTTCTAAATCAAAGTCAGATATGTTGTATTCATACAGGACCTCCTCACACCCTCTGATTCTTTTTCTTCATCCGTGTCGTTGCAACAGCTGTCAAGTTAAGACGTTACACGCCATGCCGACTTCTGTCGCATCCTATTCCTTTCTTCATGTTCTTTCTAGTATCTGCTTTCGCAGCAACAGACTAAAAGAATGTTGACCACAACCGAGCCCAAAGACCCGTGGTTTGGCCATTTCTATCGAACGGTACCTTTGTTACAGGTCCCGTGAACTTGACCATCGCCGCCGCGTTGGAATCCGTATACGGCATATACCTGAACTTGACCAGCATCTCGAACCAGCCTGGCACTGTTACCACCGTTCTCAGGTGAGTAAATTCCTTAAAACCGTAAATTCCGTGGTAGGCACCGGTTCCGGAGCCTCCGACGCCGCCGAATGGGGCTCCCTTGGCAGCAGCCATGTGCAGCAGGCAGTCGTTGAATGTCACGCCGCCGGAAGACGTCTCGTTGAGGATCTTTTGCTTCTCAGCCTCGGAGCTTGTGAATCCGTAAATAGCGAGGGGATGGTCGTGCGATGCGGTGTAGGACACGGCTTCGTCCAGAGTCATGTCCAAAATGGGTAGGATAGGTCCGAAGAGCTCCTCCGTCATAAGGGAGTCGGATGGCAAGACGCCGTCGACGACTGTGGGAGCAAAGTAGCAAGTCTTTACATCGCGATCTCCGCCGTAGATGACTTTTCCTGAAGTCTTCTCGAGGAGGCCCTCTAGGCGGTTGAAGTTGCGTTCGCTGACAACGCGGGAGTAATAAGTTGGTCGGCCATCGGTCTGCGGGAGGAATTGGTCGAGGTATTTGGCTAGGGCGGAGAGGAATTGCGGCTTGACTGAGGGATCGACAAAAACGTGGTTGACGCCGATGCACACCTGTCCAGCGTTGAGGACCTTGGCCCACGCGATTCTCTTCGCAGCGAGGTCAATATCGGCATTGGCAGAGACAATGGCTGGGCCTCGTCCGCCTAGTTCCAGCGTGACGGTCGTCAGTTGGGCGGCGGCCTTGGCGTATATGATCTTGCCGACAACGGTCGAGCCCGTGAAGAAGATGTGGTCCCAGTGCTTCTCCAGAAGGTAGTTCATCTCCTTAGGACCGGCTGTGACGACTCGAATGGCCGTCTGGTCTAGGTATAGAGGCACAATCTCCTCGATGAGCTCCTGAGACGCCGGTGCCAATTCGCTGGGCTTGAGGATCACACTGCACCCAGCAGCGATGGCGCCGAGCATGGGCTCGAACAGCTCCATGAAGGGGAAGTTCCAGGCGGAGATGACCAGCGCGACACCCTTGGGCTCCTTGCGGACTCTCGCGCCGCCGAAGAAGTTGAAGGCGTCGGTGCGATTGGGTCTATCATCGGCGGTCCACTCACTGAGGCCGTCCAGGGCCTCGAGACACGCGGCCTGAATGCCGGCCATGTCGAAGGAGAGCGACTCATGCTTGTGCTTGTTCAGGTCGCGGAACAGCGCCTCGGCGATGCGCTCCTTGTTGTCCTCGAGCATCCACCATGTCTTCCGCAGCTGCTCGATGCGCCAGCTGAGCGGCTTCGTCTTCTGGGTGGCAAAGGTTTGCGACACGGTGGAGTGCGCGTCGTCGACAAAGGCGGTGGAACTGAACTCCATAGTTATTGATGGACGGTTTGATCTTATCTGGGAGTCTGTTTTTAGGGTTGATAAGTGGGTAAAGATCTGACGAAACTCATCTCCCATCAATTCCGCGGCAGGACGCACTTTTAAGGGAAAAACAACACAGAGAACCCTTGTCAGCTTGCTTCCTCTACCGGAACTTGGCCGGAAGCACGGCTCTCTACAGCAGCTGCCTCGGCATGTGCAACGTGGTGGGCGTAGATCTGACGTTGCAGCGCCCGGAGCGACATGCTAGTTTTGGTCTGGACTCATCTCCGCACCTCCGTCCCCATGAAAAAACGATCCGGGGATATTATGTCAACGCTCGGAACCGGAGAGATAGCAGAGGCCCGGTGGCGAAAAAAAAACACACAGCAACGGTTAATACCCCACACCGGAGCCGCTCTGAGTGAAATAGGTAGACGAGTGGCACAGCGTCCATTGCGGGTGAGCAGGCATGGGTATAAGTCATAGACCCTATCTTGCCGCCGCCTGTGCCCATTGGAAATGGATACCGCAACTCCGTCGAGAAATAGAGCTGCAACCTACATGAATCTGCTTTACTGCGCGCAGGGTTGGCCTGGGGGCATTCATAAGCAACCTGCACTCCGCTCGTCCGCTCATCCACTCTCTCCATACTGAGTCACGCGGCGTCAAAGGACTTGCCAGGAACCCACAGGTTGCAATGGCTGATCCCTGTTGACAGGGTCGATCATTTTTTCTCTTTCCGTGTCACGCCTGAGGAAACTCGTTATCTTTATACGTCTTTGGGAGCCGCACTACGCAAGCCTCGAATCTAAGCTGGTCACGGGATATGTTACAGCCTTCGCTCTAGTAGGATACTATCAGCTGATTTTGTATCGTCAAATTCCTTCGCTCTTATTAGTTTAGACGCTAAAGGCGATATGGCCTGAGGCTTACACCGCCCATCAAGAGATTGGTTGGACTACTGAGAGTACAGGTTATCGATAATGTAAGAGATTTCCTTTTGGCGATATGTGTCAGGCTCAACGTAGCCCAGCCTAGTGACATTCACATCAAACACTAGGTTCTGTGGTTGTTCAACCCCATACACTGGCCACTTTAAACGTTGACCTACGCATGATGAATTAGCATGACCAGAAAAATCCGGAAGACAAAGTTCATACAAACTTACCGTGATGGTTGGGATTACTCTTGGTGATGAAGCTGACCCATGCCTTCGACATGGTATTAGCCAGCCGGATAAACTTCCGAGGCTTTCCAGCCAGCGGGTTCGTCGCCACAGCCGTATCATACCCCTGGCCGTCAACATTGTTGAATACGAACACGACTTCTTGGAAGTGCGTGGCAGCTTCTGCCGGCGAGATGCCTTTGACAATGACGTTCCAGTGATAACTCCAAACAGGAACACTGCTGCTCGCCCAAGACCGCGCCGTAAGCCGCCGAGCAGCATGTTGCGCAGCATCACCACGATAGGCAACCGCGCGTTTCCACTGCCGCCCATATCGCGCCAAGGGTCCTTCTGGTCTGCCCTGAAGTGTGGCAGGGAGACCAACCGCTGGATCGTCTGGGTACAGTCGCATGATATCTGCAGTCGCTGAGTCGTTGACGCCTCCAGACTTCACCATGGCGGCAAACTCGGCGGTGGTGTTGATGCCCTTTGTAGCGTAGAGTGATCCTTCATCGAAATTGGCTCCTAACAGAAGCGGCACCTTGACAAACTTGGCTTGTCTTAGCAGCGCGTCTCCTGGCGCAACAAAGAAGTCGTCGTCAACTACTTGGCCATAGCCGGGCGCCGTGGCGAACGAGCTATTGAAGACGGCGCTAAGCCTATCGGTGGGGACTTTTCTAAGACAAGCCACCGAGTTAACGGCAGAAGAGCAGTTGGTGGCGGTCAAGAGTGCGTCGTAATATGGCTTCCACGATTTGGTCGTTTGAGGTTTGAATGTTCCAGGGAGAGGCGAGCCGCTCTGGAGGATAGCAGCACAGAACAAGTCGTCGTTTCGACCGCCGTAAGCAACAAGCTGAGCGCCAACGGATCGAGCACCTGCACTCTCGCCCCAGAGCGTGATGCGAGCTGGATTACCGCCAAACGCAGCAATGTTTTCCTTGACCCAGTGCATGGCCAGTCGCTGGTCACGGAAGCCAAGATTCGTCGAACCTTCAGCTGCCAGGGCCTCGCTGTGAAGAAAGCCCCAGTTCTGAAGCCGGTAGTTGATACTGGCGGCAACCATGGGGGTTCCCATCTTCACAGACTGCTCGACGATGAATGAGAGATTATACCGAGGATCGGAGCTGCCCCCGTTGGTGAAACCACCGCCGTGGATCCATAGCGCAACCGGCAACTTGGCCTTGCGAGAGATCCCAGCCGGTCGAATGACGTTGATGGTCAAGCAATCCTCGGAGATGTAGTTGCCGAGGACCCAGGTGTCGCTGCCATAGCCTATGCATTGGGGCGAGTACTCGGTGGCGGAGCGTGTTCCCGCCCAGGTGGTATTGAGGGATTCCGGAACGTGGAGGCGAAGAGCGCCAACGGGAGGTTGTGCGTAGGGGATACCGAGGAAGAGGTCTTGGTGATACTTCTTGTTATAGATGCCTACGTAGGTTCCATTGAGCACTTTGGCCTTGGGGGGTTTAGGGTGTGGGAGGTAGGATGACGTGACGCCAGTAACTAGTGACCAGAGCGCCAAGGCCCCGATTTGATAGAGTAACTTCATCGTGAAGGTGGTGGTAGAGTCTCAGAACAAACACGTGGACAAGGTCGTGGAAGGAACTAGAGACTATCCATCTATTTAAGCTCAAGCTGGCACAGCGATCATCTCCTGTTTCTATCCCGTGTCTTCAACCTCGTGACTCCCCAGAAATTGTCTTGTCATTTAACTCGTCATAGTGTCGAGTACCGGGTTTTCGGGTCCCCGTACCCCGCAATACGTCACGCGATCGTCCAAGCTTGTGTTGACTACCCAAGCAAACTAAGTAAGACATATCGCAAGTTGAAGCTGAGTCTTCTCTTGAAACCTAGTTGACTGCCATTGATGTTTAGCAGCGACAACTGCCCTAACAGCCAACGAGAAGTGCTTTACATCCGACGTTTTCCTCATATCATCACGTTCAGTCTATTCAGTGCAGCAAAAGTCGGTGCCAAAGCCCGGTCTGATCATCCGACCTTGAGATGATTCCGGCTAAGTTGGAAGGCCTAGTAGTAACGCGTGATAGGTCCGGTTGAGTCGGAGAAATAAGAAAGTGGAGGCGGAGAATTAACAAGGTTTCATTCGTGATGGATCCTGGGGTTGCCCGGCAAGTAACCGGGGTTTAGGCAAACTAGTTGTCCTTGGCGCCTGAAATCCTGAAGTTATGTGTGAAGCATACTAGAGAATTGGAATATGTATCTGTTCGTTGGTATTTTATGCTGATAATGCGATAGTCTAAACTTATGTTTGAGGCCTCAAGCATAATGTGGGTGATATGTGACTGACTGGCAGCCAATCCAGTGGAGACTAAAGACCTGGTTAATATAACACGACTCCTATTTTGAACCAAGAACGCAGTCAACATACTATCTCAGACACATGCCGGTTCTCAACAATCCTGAAAGGGGCATTTCTCTGCTCACTCACAGCTTGCGGATTTCGAGGCTTCTGAACACCATCCAGCTAAAGTACTTCTCGGTCGGTGTTTGGGTACACTAGATAGAACTTGTCTCTAGAAAAGTTGAGGGAACGATGCAATATCAGCTTTCTGGCGTGAATGAATGACCCTCAAGTCCACGGTCTAACCCGTTTGCTTCCCCATCGTGAAACAGTTTTACGGGTATGACGAAATCCGGTTCTCGGTCCAACAGATGATGATCGTTCAGTACCACTTTATTTCGAGCCTAAATTGCTCGTGATTGGGTTAAGGTCATGGCTCTGGCGAATTGGGAAAAAAAAATGAAACGATTATAACTAACCTATCTAGTGTAATAGTCGAGCCAAAGATAAGATAGACTGAAAAGTCACCCACGATGGAGAACCCGCTTACGAAGGTCCGACTCTATGGCAAAATAGACGGACGCTGACCCTCCCATACGGAATCGAACATCCATGCTCGATGGTGTTAGGCTCGCGGAGAGGAATATTGGAAGAGACAATTAGTTGCCGCCGACGGGCCGGAGTCAGTGAAGCTAAAGTTGGCGATGGTTCGTGATCGCATACTTGCATATTCCATGGTAAAGCCGAGCGAGACTAGAGGAAGGATTAATCGGAATAAAAACGTCCGAACACAGTCGACGCAGTTGAGGTTCAGGGGGAAGCGCAATTGGAAGAGCCTGAATGAAGCCCTGGCACGGAAGCAGCTCTTTAGCAATCTACGATGGCAGTCTTCAAATCATGCTTGTTTAATATCTGCGTATTTGAATCGACACTGAGCCAAGGCGTTACGATTGTGTAATTGAAAGACAACTATTAGGAGCATATTAGACAGGAGATCATTGCAAAACTTGTGACGATCCTCTTGCGACAAGCATTGAAGCAAAACTAATCTTCTCACGTAACAGATCAAACGGTTGGTGGCTTCCTCTGCTTCTTTGGTGCTGTGACCTTCTTGGCGTCCTTGTACTCTGGCAGTTGATCGTCGTTGTCAGGAGGCAAGAGGGCCGCATTTTCCAACTCGATCTTCAAGCTAGGGACCTCAGTGATAGCCTGTGAAGTTCCATCGTGCTGTGAGTTCACTTGGAGTTAGTTATCTGATGTATATATGCTGAGTGCAATAAATAAAACATACCTTGACAATGTTGACTCGCAGACCAGCTAGGATGTCGTCTACAACACCCTTGGGGGCTTCACCGACGAGCTCGTTCGGGTTCGCGGCTTTGTCGAGGGCGAACTTTCCGTAAAAGACACCAGTCTGCGGCTGCTTCAAGACGATAAAGTTACCCACGTTGGTCGTGTTGACGAAGAGACCAATAGAACACGGGCGGTTGAGCTCCTCCACGTTGACCTCGATCTGGGCAAAGTATCGCGTCAAATCATCGCCGGCGCGCTTCCGCATCTTCGGGCGGGTGATGCTGGTGGAGTACAGCCGGTTGATGAGTGCAGTGGCGTCGGTAGAGAGCTGAGAAGCGGACTTTCTCCAGTACTCGAGGCCTTCGTACGTGTAGCCGAAGCCCTTGATGCTCGCCACGGAGGCGGGCGTGTGGAACTTGCCCGGGGCGGAGAAGAAGGGCTGTAGGGGTGAGTTGGGAGTGATGGTGGTGCCTTCGCGGGTGTTGAAGCGCGCGCTGCCTTGGTACGGGCTCTTAAAGCTGGCTTCGCTGGGGCGGATGAACTGCCAGTACGCCCAGAGTCGGTCGATGTTGGTGTGGTGCAGCATACTAGACTCATTAGTTCCATACATCGGCTCATCTTAGATAGACGTACAATAAGGGATCAAAGGCAGCAAAGTCGGCATCGACAAACTGATATCCGCAGGCGCCATCCCAGTGGATGGTGTTGTGGATCTGCTCCAGACTCACACCAGAACTACCAGTTGAGGCAAACTCGTCAAAGGTAGTAGAGGCAGAGAAGGCATCATACTATCCAGGTCAGCAAGCTCCAAAGACCTCGGGCGTGTCATTTACTCACCACCCACTGCTTATACGACCGCCCTGAGATGAGCTTATTGGCCGAGTTGGGATAGTTCTGCGGGCTTCGGCAACGGTAGATCTGGGGCCGGTTCTGCGGCTGGTCAAATGTCCCAAAGGCCCCATCCAGAGCAGACTTGGGGAAGAAGTAGGCGGCCAGCGGGTTGTTGACGGACTGGACCTTCAGACCGCTGCCGTTGGGGACGTTGACGTTGAACTTCTTGGTCACGGTCGCCTGAGGAACAGCAGAAGTCGCCGCCCAGTCCCAGTACGGCGAGCGAAGTGTCGCGGCCGCGGCGACGTACTTGGCACGGGAGCTTGAGGGATACTGGTTGGCCAGCTTCGTGGCAGTTTCGACGAGGCGTTGCTGTGGAGTGGTCAGGTGAGTTCTTCAGAAGGGATCGACAGTTTGTTATACCTCGTAGAGCATCAGGTAAGGCCGGTGCCATGGAAGGAAAAGATTCTCCTGTGGAAGTCGTTAATACGATAGAACGCGCATGACAAGAACCGACTTACGCCGTGCGGGCAGTATCCCTCCCATCCATTCGAGGTTTCTTTACCAGCGCCGTTCCACTCGACATAAGGCCTGCCGTGAATACCTATATGGGGCGTATTAGAAGCATGACGCGGTAGAAATAGCACAGAAAGTCATACCAGCAACTTGGAACCAGCTCCCCTGATCCGAGGCACTCTGCTTCTGCAGTTCAATAATAGAGCGAATGTAGAGGTCCCTAGCACCGAGTAAGTAAACACCATCAAGGGAACCACGGTAAAGACAACTAACCATTGCGGACCGCCAGCAGCTTGGAGGTCGTTGATATTCTTCCGGATCGGCACGTCACTGCCAGAGGCAACCTTGACTCCGGTGATGGGGTACGTCTGAGCCGCAACAGCGGATACTCCGCAGAGCGCCGAGAGCAGATGAGAAAGCCGGAACAACATGTTGCGAATGCCTTGGCAACGGCTATTCAGAAGGGACAAAGAGCGTTAGATCCGGGGGAGGGACCGGAAGTTATAGCTTCTTATCGTCGACTAGTTTTTGTTGTCGGCTAGCCAGGCCGTATATTTAGCACACGGGGCAACTACACATGTTCCTTGCTTCTCGTAACGCCATGCATGATGCCCTGAACGGACAGCTGCGCGGGAGGTAGCGAGATGGGCGATCATGTGGAGTCCCGACATGCCGGACAGCTCGGGCTAGATTCAAGACGACTCTGACGGTAGACCAATAGTCCGCCTTGGTTAGAGATAGCTCCGGTCCAGGCCTTTGAAGACGGATGGATCCATTACAGGCTTTGAGTAGCCCACTGGTAAGGCTGGGCCGTTCTTCCAGTTGGATCAGCTCCGTCGCCTCTACCCCGGAATCGGGCACCACAGCGGAATTAGTGGCTGGATATTTGCGTAATTGAGCTCCTCCCACGCCCAGGTGGCCAGCCACATTGGCACATTGTGACACATAAAGAGACGGCCCCTGAGTGATAACTGGCGGGCACGCAACGGCCGTAAGAGCGCACCTAGACGCCACAAAGCGAAAGGTACTGTAAAAGCCATGTTTGGCTGGCCTGCGCTCCCGGCCGCAGCCCCAGAATACGAGGAGCCTGTCGTCAAAGGGCTGCCGGCAGTGGGCGTCATTGGCGACGATTGGCTTTCGGAATACGAAGGAGATGACATGAAAATTACAGCAAGCGTCGCTAGCGCAGCAGGGCTAGGTTTGCCTGCACGCTGCAGAAGCCGAGAACCGAGAGGCATTGGGAGCGGGAAGCGTCTTGATGTCACCATGGCGCAGGCGGCGGCCAACGGGAGGGCGTCGGACTGGACGGGGGAACAGTCAGCTTGGGAAAAGGGTGTTTCTGTTCTGCTTGTCTCGACGAGAACAAAAAGGGACGTTGGTGGAAGATCGGAGCTAGTGGACGCCATGGAAGCTGAAATGCGGGCGTGACCTGGCGCTGTCAGAACCAAGAATAAGCTGACGGACTGGCTGGTGGCTGGCACTGGTGAGTCTGTCTGTGTCGTGTCTATGATGATAGGTGAGAGGGATGTTGGTATTGGGGAGGGGATTGGATCTTGATTCTGGGTTATCTAAGTTCAAGCTGTTTTAAAATATCCAAGGTTATTTATCGTTGGAGCACCCGCGGTTGTCTTCCGGAGCTATTGTCCCCCGATTCTAGGTCGCAGACGCAGGGCGGGGATCTCTCCTGTTGTCGTATCCGTCAGACCGTCACACCAGGTTACAATGCAGAGCTCTCTTCCCCCCGGTTGCATCGGCAAAGTCATCCCCAGACGACAAATGCCACTGTAAAAGGCGGGGTTCTATGCAGTTATTAACCATGTCCAGCTCACCGTCTTGTCGATCACAATCGAAAACAATATACAGTCTGTGGTCAGCGCATATGCACGGGATAGGTGCCCTTTCAGCTTATTCTTTCTTCCCCCTCTTTACGAAGGCGTGAATCAAAAAGTCAAAACTGTTTATAGCCCAACGGCTTTGTGGCGCTCGTAGGTACCCGACGCCCAGTATCGCCACGTCGCCCATGCGGCTGCTTAGGCTTTCCCGGAGGCTTTGGACTTTGTGTTCTTGTGGCTAGATTGATAGGTCGTCGTCTCGACACGATTTGCCGTGTGGCCTTGGCTGGAGTGTCCAGACCCGATGAGCCGGAGCCGACTTGTCGCACATTAGAGAACGCAGTCGGTTATTCTAAGAAAATGCCGAATGGAGAGTCTCGATGATGGCCTGGAGCCGGGACTAGCCTACATTCAGAAAGCCTCGTCACATCGTTATTGGTCGAGCTTTCAGGTGAAGGTCATGGAGCGTGGCAGGTGGAAGTACTGATACGAGGAACACTGACATAATATATGACGGGCACAATCAGCGGTCAAATGGAAATGGAGAGGCGCAGTAGCTAGCAGACGCCTTCGGATAATTAAAAACATACCATGGGCAACGGTGGTTCTATTTTTACTTGATTTGAAAGCCGTGGCTGTGTTTCGTTTTCATCCAGTGTGCCTTGCATGTGGCCGGGTGTCACAACAGAACGGAAGCTGTTTTGTCGGGTTTTCCCATATCGGATGCTGCCCGGTCAGATAACTCACCGTGTTTTTATATGGCCAGTAGTCTAATAATGGTGCAGGTACTAGAGAGAAGAGAAGGGGACATGTCTACGAGACCCCCCGTGCCCCCTTGGCTGCCGTGAATTCTACCAGTAAAGGCACGTGTTATTTAGAGTACCACATCCCTAGGTGATCTAAGAAACGTGTCATCTGGTGCATTTAAGTTACTTGGAGTATCAGAGTTTATTGAGTGAGGCGGGACTTTGCATGGATGCGAAGAACTTTGGGCGAAGGTTGCATGCGGTGATGAACTGTGCCAGAACAGAACACCCAAGTGACTAATATCACCAAGATATCATGTCCATGTTGAAAGTAAGACATGCACTACTTGAGATAAATAGAATGTACTTAACTACTTAACGGATTTTGAATCTTCAACGGTTCCTCAACGGGATTCAGGTCCTCGGGTGTGCATCTCGGAACGATGTAAGATGAGACTTCAGACTGAAGTGCTGAGGGAGGCAAAGAGGGAACACAAAGCCCCCAAACCTAGGTCAGCTCACTGGAAAAACCCAGTGAGTATAGGCGAGAGCAGTGGTAACTCCAAAAAACCGAATTTTGAGTGTTGCGATTGCTGAAACGAACCGGTGAAATGAATCGCGTTCTTGACGGGTGACGGCCTGTCAGGGTATCGACTACAACGGTTGAGATAGCCGTAGTTACACCTTCTAGCAGCGTGGCCCGGTGCATCTTGAAGTACCTTGAGTCCGGGTTCCATTGTGAGGCAACAAAAAAGGCAGCACAATTTGGAACCAACAGCATTCCATTACAACCAACCGTGCCTGGGCTGCAAAGGAGCCGCCCCGCACTGCTGCCTGAAGTGAGGCCATCAAAACAGTCACTATTTCTTCACAGCGATGCTTGGGAACTTGATTTCTTCATATCGAGGCTCATTTCAGCCCGACACTAAACATCAACATGGCTGGCACTGCCCTCTACACACAGCTCCTGTCAAGCCCTGTCACACCACAGAATGACTCGCTACTCTTCAGCGTCCTACCAGCCGAGGTGCGAGGCGCCATCTACGCCTACGCCCTTACCGACTACCCGGATCCATCACCAGACAAGCACTACAAGGCGACGACGTGCTACACACGGCCGTCGTACTTTGCACCGCGCAAGAACGACACCCAGCTGCTGCAGACCTGTCGAGCCGTGTATCAAGAGTGCTGGTTCATGCCCTTCATCCTCAAGGAGCAAACGCACTGGCTAACGGTCGGCGACCGCGCGCCGCCCGAGTACAACGCGTCGCGGAACCTCTGGCGCCTCGCCCGCACCCTCCGGCAGATCACGGAGCAGCAGGGCCAGGAGAGGGTCGAGATCGACAGGCTGCGGGTGTTTGCGCAGATGTGGAAGCTGGAGGCTGGCGACCTGGCTGACTTGCTCATGACGCCGTATCTCCATCCTCACAGCTTAACGCTGACGATTCGACATGCCGACTGGTGGTTCTGGGAGAACGACGATCCGCTGCGCTTCGAGGGTAAGTGGATCAGACGCGTCTGCGATGCAATGTCGCCCTGCGTGAGGGAATTCCGCATCGAGCTGGAGTCGCTCGAGCGCAAGAAGGACCAGATCGACCTCATTGCCAAACAAATGATTGAGCGTTGGTTCTTCAAGAGGCCGGACGGTGTGGTGCTATACGCCGATACCGAGGGTGGAAGCTGGGAGGAGAGCAGATGGAGCGGCACGAGTAACTGGCATAACCAGAGATGGATTCGGGACGAGACAGAGCCGGGACGGATCGACTATTACATCGTCGCCGTGACGTTCCGAGTCCAGTCCGTCATCGAGCGAAGAGCCGGCAAGGTCAGTGAGACGGCCAGGCACTTTGCCGAGCACGACATCTACGACGATGATGAACTTAAACTACATCTTCCAGACCACAAAAGCATGGTTTGCCATCAGCCCTTCATTCCCGAAAAGAGTCTTGGAGCGGATGGGGAAGCGTGGGATAGTGACGCTTGGGAAGACGACGAAGGTGACGACATTACAGGGTTCATGATATTTGACTGATCTCTCCGCATTTGGATATGGAACGTTTTCTAACTGTCTACGGTTCTTTTACCACTAAATGCCTCTTTGATTATCCTACATTAGCTATACAGCGAGAAAATTGATCTTAGCTGGCGATATTGAACAATACTATCGAACTTGCATTCCTCCTACGAATGCTATACAGACATGTATACTATTGGTTTGTTTACCAAATTATAAAACAACCCCTTTAATCATTCTGGACTATGTATCGTCATGGCATTCGTCCTACCACATCGTTTGGACCGTGTTAATAACTATTGAACGTCAATTTAGCTAACAGCTGGACAACTCTGTTCAAGGTTTCACTCCACCCCAATATTACGGGCTCCTGGGCCCTGAGTACTGTTTGGTTCTCCAAACAAGGTAGAGATAATCACCGTCACGACCGCTGTTGATGTCTTAAGTCATGCCATCCCAGCCGTTAGGGGGTCCACCCTGACTGTCGCCAGTCCTCCAAAGTGCGACATCCGTTACCTGCCTATCGGAGATGTCAGTTTGGCTTGGACAATATCTCACGGGCGATAGGAGTCTTTCCTGTCGACGTTTATATCGTTGGACCACCGGAAGTAGCGGTAATCACCACCAGCGCCCTTGGGCCAGATCATCACACCCAGAGATCGAGTCGCCGATGTGCACACAGAAGTTATTCGCCATCATGGATGGCTTATCCGCTCGATGGAGGCGAAGCCAGGCGTAGCTAGAATAAGAATTAGTGAGACTGATAGTGCAATGCTCATATTCAGAACACTGACGACCCTTGGCCCTTGTTAATATCGGCAGATTGGCCATTGATCTCGTTGATAGTATCATCAGGCTTTTCGTCGTCATAGATGACCTCGGAGAATGTCAGTTGAAATCATCTTCCTTTGTGCGGCGGGAAAGCTACCTGAAGCCACGATGCGAATTCGCGATAATTGCCCGACATGATGCAGATTGAGTGATGCAATTAAGAAACAGGGACTGCAGAGTTGAGAGTGACTTGTCTAGAACACCGATCAGGGGGGGCATGAGCGTACACTTTATAGTTGTTGTCCTAGTGAAGTTCAAGGTAGAAGACCTTGTTCGTTGTTGGTTCGATGGGTCTGTGGCGAGCTGAGCATTGATTCTGGATCTCATCGAATGGGACTATTGGCGCCGCGAACCGCTTTTGGAAGTCATGTCTTGGGTTAGTGGAAAGCCTGCACCATATAAAATGGTTTACGTGGTGTTGAGGGGAAGTGTGGGGTGTGTTCTGGAAGTAGCTGATGTAGCAATAATATCAATAGCGAAGTGTTGAGGTTCCTTTGTACTAGCACGGACGCGTTACTTCACGCCTCTCGCCCTGGAAAGTCAGGTTCCGAGGATTCCTCGGAATGGGTCCTAATCCTTTTGTATCTATCGGAATAGGGCAAATGAAGGTCTATTTCTACAGTAGCTAGGTCTAAATCTCTGCAGGAGAATATATTCACGCACCCCAATTATATGAAGACAAGTCAATTTCTGTGCACTTGCCGCTATTATGAAGCAAACTATTGACACTCGGGCCTTCAGCTGGCTAGCGACCACGGGTGCTCGTGGCCCGTATCTCGGGCTACGTGGTTCGATCTGCCAAGTGACAGGCTAGACCATTAGAGGGAGAAAAGGCTCCGTTGCTGAAGGGTATAGTGTATAGTAGCGTAGCTGAGACAGGCCCGGAACTTGGGTTAGTGTGAGATTGAAGGTCGGGAAATCTGGTTTTGGTGATTGAGTCGAGCCTCTAGGTAATTGAATTTGGATCAATGGTCATATATACTCTGTACTAGCATCAAATTCACGTGTGGATTAACAGAATTGCCTGTGCGAAGTAGCTCTGAAGTTATGGCTCGCCGTGCACTAAGACTTATCTGCCAAAACCCCCTTCTCAATCTCAAGATCAACAACCTTGCCCTCTAGAACATCCGCCAACGTCACATCCAAGTCCGTATGTCTAACACCTTCAAATATGACATCGATCTCTTCAAGGCTCTTATTTTCCGTAGCTGGGAAATAGAAATAAATGGTACCGCATTCGAAGATCAAGGTCCAGAAGGCTGTGATGAGATAAAAGCCCCAGCTCGACCACTGCATGGCATATGGAATGGCAAACGTGTTGAGGAATGCGGTTCCGTAGCATACGCCGTTGTAAAAGGCAAGGCCGTTTGCCCGCATCGAATATGAGAGCACCTCGACGGGGTACAGAATGGCCAGAGGCGTCCAGCTGAAGGAGTAGGTGCCGTAGAAGAGGAAAATCATGGTGACCTGGGCAGCAGAAGACGCGAGAGTTGGGTTGCCTCCGTAGACTTTGGTTAGGGCAGCGACGATAATCAGGAGCAGGGCCATGCTTGCGGTCGCGACCACTAGAAGGAATATGTCAGCTTGTGTGAACTTTTCAGAAGAACATGGCATACGTACGGAAACCTCTTCTCCGTCCGACTCGATCCGTCGCCCAGGCGCCAATCGACGACGTAAAAAGGTTGAATACGCTCAGTCCGATGTTAATAGCAAGCTGGGTTTGCATCTCAGTGATACCCGCGGCAGTGAGCACGTCTCCGAGATAGTAGGTAATGATGTTGTTTCCGGAAACCTGGCAAAAGACTGGGCAAAGCATGGTTAGTACGATTGCAAGTAGAGGAGAAAATGGTAGACGAACAAGCGACAGCTGCGGTGACACCAAGTCTCCACCGGTTGGGTCGAGTCCTGACCAAGGCTTTCCAGTCCGTGTTCTGTACCGCCTTTTCGTGTTCGAGTGTCTGACAGATCTCGGCGTACTCGATGGCCACTACAGAAGAGTTCGGGTCGCCGTGGCCATGGTATTTTGTTAGGATTTTCAGGGCTTCCTCGTGTCTGTCTTTGTATACTAGCCAACGAGGGCTTTCCGGAATGAACGGCAGAGGAACAAGGCATAGAATAGACGGGATAAATTGGAGCTGGAAGCCAAATTAGCTGAAGTTTAAATGAAGTAAATGGTCTTTACTTACAAGAGACGGAAGACGCCATGCCCAAGTAGTGGTGATGAACTGGCTACCGTACGTGACGCCGGCTGCGATCAAGCTACCGATGTACCAACTCGTGCCGTACAGACCAGTGAGCATGACGCGGTTCTTGGGGTGCGCGACTTCCGAAATGTAACTAAGATGAGGTGTAAGTGCTTTATTGGCTGTAATAGACATTCATCAAGGACTTACGCGGGAGCAGCGGTGGAACCGGTCGTGATGGCGACACCGACAAGTAGTCTACCAATGCAAAACATGGCCTCATGAACTGCAGCGCCTTGGATAGTAGCGCCAATAATGGAGATTATCGCAGTGATAGCAATGCCCCATTTACGACCCCAGACATCCGCGATAGGGCCAGCGATAGGCATAGCTATGACGGAGCCGGCGAAGACGATGGCGACGTTGAGAGCGATCGTTGCCGTCGTCAGTTCAAAGTAGTCGGTGTAAGCGGGCAAGATTTGCAGGCCATTCTATAAGATGCCGTTCGTTTAGTTGGATGAGCGAAGAAGAAGAAATGATGCTCCGTGATACTTACCATCATGGAAGAGTCGTATCCCTGCGTTGCTGCGTTCGCTGTTACAACGAAGCAGACCATGGCGAGGAGATACGTGCCGCGGGAGTCGGGCCGGTCTGGCTCCCTAGCAGTCATGTTGTTCACAGACATTTTAATGAACGGCGGTATCAAGGCTAAGAGTGCTGTATTTTGGTTCTCTCAAGTGATGGGAGGTCCCTACTTAAGGCCATTGACTTAATCACCCCAGCTAAACTGCCCCAGGTTGAGGACTTGATAACCGTAGATTGGACTGATACAGGCCAGCCCCGCCCACATTTTACATTAAAGCTCCTCGCTAAAGATAACTACGCGACGGTCGACTTGCTCAATTGTCGCTGAAGCTGGCTTTACAACCTGGGGTCTGACTTATCACATAGTTGACAAGCTGCTTGGTATACCCACAATGATAACATGTACGCTATTGCGCCGATGTAGCAAAAAAAACGTGGCCGGGGATAAAAATACCGCGACTCTATCTAGACATCCCACCAATGATGTTCTATAGTCTCCTAGTTGCGGAGAACATGCAGTACGCTACACGATAAGCGACCTTCCCTTCCTCGCTTCGACATGACTCGGGAACAGTCATTTGGCAGCAATCTCGATATTTCCCCGATAGGAACTACCGTGGTTCAACTGTCCGAGATTCCCCAATGGAGTTAATCTAGGCGCAGTTCACAACTTTACAAGCGCCGTTGTCCAACAAAACTCCGGAGTACAACCGTTGACACGGAAGTTTGGCTCAGATAAGAGGCAAGCCAAAGTTGCGTGCAGAGCGAGCCTTGTCTGGTCAAGATACGAACTCATTTTGCTTGACATCCTAACTATCGCAAGATGGCATCCACTGATGTCGAGGTTCTGCTGGGAGAGCTCTCTCTGGAGGAAAAGGTCTCACTGCTCTCCGGCGCCGACATCTGGCAGACCCAAGAAGTCTCACGGCTTGGCATAGGGTCGATCAAGGTATTTGACCCTCACACCTGACTGTACACTCACAACTGACCCCAGCTGCTAGACAACAGACGGACCCTCAGGTGCTCGTGGAAAGTTCGCTGTTGATGGGCCATCTGCGGCCTTCCTTCCTGGTCCCGTCTGCCAAGCAGCGACATGGAGCAAGACGCAGATGCGGGATCTGGGCCGTTTGCTCTGTCGAGAGGCCAAGACGAAGGCTGCGCATGTGTTGCTCGCCCCGACGATTTGTTGTGCCAGGAATCCGTTGGGCGGACGCAACTTCGAGTGTTTCGGCGAAGATCCTTTCCTCAGTGGAACACTAGCTGTTGAGTACGTTCATGGGGTGCAAGAGACTGGAGAGATCTCTGCTACTGTGAAGCATTTGTAAGCCCTTGTCTCTTTATTGGCATGCGTTCAATCCTTTATGGCGCTCCAGTTCAGCGGTTGACCGGCAAACGATCCATAGCGTTGGAAACGAACAGGAATACGAAAGATTCAGCATCAACGCAGAAATATCCGAGCGCGCCCTACGAGAAATCTACCTCAAGCCCTTCGAAATGGTCATCAAGTCGCAATCACCTCCCGACTGTATCATGACCTCCTACAACATCGTCAACGGCGCGCACATGGACATGAACACTCCGTTAATCCGAGGTATTCTTCGAGGAGAATGGGGATTCAAGGGTCTTGTCATGAGCGATTGGGGCGGCACCAACTCGACCCTCCAGAGTCTCGTCGCAGGTCTTGACTTGGAAATGCCTGGGCCACCAGAGAAACGCGGAAGTATGCTGCTCAAAGCTATTAACGAGAACCCGACGGAGGAGGTCTTGGATGCTTTGGATACATCGGTATCTCGCGTTCTATCACTTTCTCACAAGTTCAATCTTCTGGGACTTTCCCCAGAGGCTGCAAAGCAGTCTCGAGACCGCGAAGAGATCTCTTCAACGACTGAAGAAGACACCAGGTTGTTGCGCGAGATTGCAGCCAGTGGCATTGTCCTGCTCAAGAACTCAGGCCAAACACTACCCTTAAAGGTGCGAAACCTTGTTGGAAAACAAGTAGCGTTCATCGGACCGAATGCTCTGCTGGGTACTCCAGGTGGTGGTGGTTCAGCAAGTATGAACCCGCAGTATTTGAGCCGACCTATGCAATCTTTTAAAGCCGTGGCTCGAGCACAGGGTGTCAACTTATCCGTCAAATATGCACTTGGAGCACAAGCCCTGAAGTGGTTGCCTCTTTTCGAAAAGGCACAGTGGACATCAGACCCGTCGGCAGATGGGAAAGGAAAGTCAATGGTTCAAATCGACTTCTTCGCATCGACAGATCTTTCTGGTCCCATTACCGAGACACAGTTCCGAGATAGCTCGAACATTGATCTTTCAGACAGCGCCCCGCTGGAGTTTCAGGTCGACCCTATCCCGCCATACTCGTTTAAAGTCTCTTCATCAGTAGTCCCTTCGGTTTCGGGGACGCATTCATTCAGCTTAAGCAGCGTTGGAGGATCCAGGCTGTTTGTTGACGGGGAGTTGGTTGTTGACAACAGCAATTGGGCGGATATTGGAGAGACGTTTTATGCATTCGGAAGCGCAGAATGCATTAAATCGGTGTTTCTAGAGGCCGGCAAGAGTTACAAAGTATCTGTTGAAGGCTGGGTGAACTCAGACTCCGCAACTTCAAAGGATTCGTCATCCGATGCTAACCACGTCTTCTCTTCCAACCCTTCAGTCAGGATCGGATTCTCGCCCCCGGTTCTTGATGCGGCGACCTTGATCACAGACGCAGTTACTCTCTCTGATGAGAGTGAGGTCACCGTTGTTGTACTAGGCCTAAGTGATGAATGGGAAAGCGAAGGCTACGACAGACAATCCATGGCACTGCCAGGAGACCAAGATAAGCTCATTGAGGGCTTGCTTCAGCGGACGAAACGACCGGAGAAGCTGATCTTTGTCAACCAGTCAGGATCGCCCGTTGAGCTGCCGTGGATTGACGGAGTATCGACGTTTGTGCAGGCTTGGTACGGAGGACAGGAAGCGGGAAATGCTCTGGCAGATGTTCTTTTCGGAACCGTTAACCCATCTGGCCGCTTACCCATCACGTGGCCGCGACGTTACACTGATCTTCCTTTCTCCTCTGACCGACAGTCTTGGCCAGGAGTTGAAGGAACAGTGACTTATAAAGAAGACGTCCAGGTCGGATATCGATGGTACAGCCACCAAGTCGACATACGGCCGCAGTGGTGGTTCGGATACGGACTAAGTTACACTGATTTCACTTCGACCATTTCTTCAGTAAGCTCCAGCGATAAGTCTTGGTGTGTCTCTGTGACAGTGCAAAACTCTGGAACTGTGGCTGGCCAAGAAGTCGTCCAGTTATACGTTTGGAAGAAGGAAAGGCAGGAGGACATGGTGCTGGCAGGGTTTGAGAAAACGGCGACTATTCACCCAACTGAAAAGCTGACGGTGGATGTTGTGATTCGGAAACGTGAAGTGGCCAGCTGGATCGATGGAAAATGGCTTTTAGACAAGGGCGACTACATTCTGGGGGTTGGTACTGGTGCGGAAAACGCGTGTCAAACAACTGTGCCACTATTCCAGCACGAAACAAGGTCTTTCCGTTAAAGAACAATGTCCGAATTTAACCGCATTACTACATTGCGCCCATCCCTGGAATGATAGAGCTGAACTCACCCTCGCGTCTCTCAACTATTCCCCCGACCAAGAACGCGTCTAGCATCTCTCGAGCTTCGTCGCTGTGGTCAACGTCCTCGAATGCTTCCGTTGCGTCCGCCCCGGCGACGTCCAATAGGACTTTCTCACCGTCGCTAATAGTGTGAAGACCAGTCAGTCGCCCTGATACTTCAAATTGCGAGTAAAATTTCAGCAACTTACGGGTGTTCGTCGACAAATTTGGTTTTGTCGTACACGCGGTCGTGCACGACTACATGGATATCATTCTTCGTATTGTGCTTCGCGACGTCTGCATAGGCTAACTCAAGATCGCCGCATAGTTTCAGACCGTTGATGGACAGAGGCAAAGCTTCTAGCGCAATCTGCTGAAGATGTCTTGCGAGATGGCGGCCAAAGTCCTTTGTGTTTTCAACTTGCCGTACCGATGGCTTCCAGTCGTTGCACAACGTGAAAGAAGACGCGTCAAAGTACTTTAGCGGACGCTCGCATGCTTTCATTACAAGTCCCATCTGATTAGCTGTGATTTCTCCGGCGTGAACTGTGTTGAAATGGTGTTTTAAGTCTTTGGCAATCCCACAGATGACACCAGGTTCGTTACAAATGCTGCAGTGCCATTTAAGACGGTTTGCAACGTTTTGAATCATTCGGCAGAACGGACACTCAAAATCACGATCATAACCTAGCCAAACGCTGTCAAGGACCATGTCACTTAGGTCAATGATACTGCGACCCATGTTTCTGTCGTCGTCGTAGATGCTCAAGTACGACGTTACTGATGTGAAGATCGATCGCTTTTCTGTCGATGGGCCAGGCATTGATTCGTGATGCCCAGTCTCTCCTTCTTCAAACGATGTTGCCACAGTCTCCCCGGCATCTGCATCACCCAATTCTACAGTGCTGTCATCTGATCTTTGTGTAGTAAGGCGCCGGCGATGATCTTGTCTGTATTGGATATACTTGCGCCTGCGTGTGATTGCGTTCCCTAGCTGCCTCGCTAACCGCGGTTTGTCCTTGACTTTCGGGAACTTGTCTGTTACGCTGCTTATGTCGGGAGAAATCTGCAACGGGATGAATTTATCTAGAGCGGGCTGTCGGCCTTTTGGTCTCTGTCTTTGTATCAACACTGACAGTCCATAGAGGTGGTTGACCGAGCAATGGATGCTCCGGAGGAGGCCCTCCAGCTCCGTTATCGGGTCTAAGACCTCTTCGGCGTCGGGAAGTTTTTCAGGGGCCACTCTCTTGGGTTGCGTCCCAAATAATACCCCGATAGCTACATGCCGAATGTCTCTCAGCTACCTGGAAGTATGAGATAGGGCCTGAATGCGAAGCTGACCTCGTTCACTAACACTAATGAGTCTATGCAGACCGGAAAGAACACTGTCTCGCATCTGTACGACGTCTCTCAGCCGATAACCAAGATATTTGAAAGATTTCAAGGTTTGTAGAGCTCCAAGGTTGGCGGCCCAGACTCGGTATCGCCCTTGGTCATCTTCGACTGCGTCTTTGTAGGCCAGTTCGTCGCATTCCTGCGTGCAGCGGAAAAGACTGTCTAGGACATTACCACATCAAAGGTTTAGCGAAGAGATTGTGTTTGTAAAAGCCATCTGGGTAAATTTGATGATTCTGCGCGGTATTCCCAACGCAGCTTGGGACGCCTGTGTTGGAGATGAGTAGATCGGCCGGTGAGGCTGAAGATCACCTACCTATGAATACCAGCGTGACGTGCGACCAAGCAGTCAAGTTGCATGAAGACATCAACTACACAGATAGGGTAACGAATATGAAGGCCATCACAACGGTGGGAAAGATTTTCAAGCTACTTCGATCTGTACTCCAACGATCTTCGCCGCTTGAATCCTCTTCAGTCGCCATGTCGGGCTTTCGAGATTGCAGGCCTCGCCCTGAGCGCATTTCCATTACTGCTGGGAAGCGCCAAGAAGGCTCGTGGTGTTTTGAGACAACGAAGATGTGGTGGCGCTTCAAGACGAAGTTTGACAACTTCATCTCGGCCGTTGAGCGAGAGTACATTGCCTTCTCTCAAATCATCGAGATCCTCCTTGCACCACTGGACATTTCCGATGCCGACCAAGAGCGACTCCAGATCATCAAAATGATCTGCACTCGACTCTCTGGCACCGACCAGCTATTCAGGCTAAATTGAAGCGAAGGATCCAGAGTCAGTACCATGGATGGTTATGACCCAGCTGCATGATATCATCAAGGTTGTGACGGAGGTGCACGAGTTGCTTCCTATTGACAAGGTGTGAAACGTCCAGGATAAACGCACGATTTAAACCAAACTGCCGCTAGCCCTACCTCCTGACCTCGGACAACATAGAGAGCCCCGTGTTCCGGCTCAAATCCCACTTGTCTCAGAAAAGGACACGCCTCATGTCGAGAGTAAGAGACGGGAACGAGAAACTGTACGTCTTCCTTGACCGTGCCTCGCACGTCATCTTAGCAAGTCCATAACCGCAAAGAAACTCCGCAGTGAGCGCTCGAGCGACAGAAGGTTGCAAATGCAGTACTGGATTGCTTCGAGAAAAGCTGGGTGTGCAGTTGCAGTGTTGGACATCCCTGCGGAGTAGCAGTTCTGGATGGAGGCGACAAGGAAGAAAAAGGCGACTATCTCACCGTTCTCTTTACTTGCGGCAAAGAACGCACCCAGGTTAGAGTTGGAGTCTACGACAGCCTTGAGGCTAAGGCTGTGGTTGGAGATATCCCCAGGGCTCGACACTCAGAAGTGGCACAGTTCAAACAACAGATATCGATCAGGAAGAGGCTAAAAGAGGCTAAAAACAAGGGAATATTTCCTTTGGCAGTCTCTGCTCTTTCGCTTACTTCCCCAGGATTCAGAAGTGGCAAGAGACCGGAGTTTGAAAAGCCTCCAGCAAAGCTTAAGAAACCATCTCCGTTTGGGCGCTTATTAGGCCGTGACAGTCCACAAACACCACCAACGGCAACACCAATAACATCGAATTCAGATTCAGCAGATTCATGAGTTTGACCACCACCTTGTACTTTATGATAGTGACCGACGAACTCATCAGAAAAGCTGAGGACATTCAAGCCGCCCCAAGGCACGGAAAGTACGATTTATTGAGACCTCATCATCGACCATATCAGCCCTGACCCAGAAGTACCGAGACGCAAAGGCCATAAAAGACATGTATCTTGCAGCCAGTGGCCAGCTGGAGGGCCCCCGTTTTGGTTTCATGAACATCGATCGGCAACGACGTGCTGTGTTTCACTTAGACCCACCGAACCCAGAGCAACTCCAGCAATACGAGCTAGAAAGCCTTGAAGCGTTTCTTAAGTCTACATCTAGACGAGACACTCGGTTGAGACTTGGCCTGTCCATGACATTGACAAACTTTGGCGTAAGAAGGAGCTGCTTCTTCTGAGAAGTTCAGACTCGTTCGTATCTCTACCTTACATGTGGAACGGTTCTATCCATTCGTTACTAACCGACAAACCACATATGACATCAACGACAATAAAAAAGACATAGAACAGTCTCTTATCCCTGGGGTTTATCCTGATGGAGCTCATATTCCTCGAGCTTCAGCCCTTCCGAGACGAATATCTGGGACGAACGGGCCAGCCAACCGACGCGATTAACCTATGCACCGCTCTGTGGTGGCATCAGCGCGTGGAGGAAGACTTTAGTAATAGACTTTCAGAGGCTATTTGACGGTGATTGTTATGTGCCTTTGACCCGGGGCCGGATCTTAGTGACGGGCAATTTGTGCAAGCCGTCTTTCAGAATGTCGTGGGGCCAGTCGAAGAGTTCCTGTCGGCGTGGAATACGAGTCCAACAAAGACATAGGAACGTGGATGTAAGGCATAAGTAGTAGGTTAATTTTTCACACCAAGTTCATATCAAATTTGACATCGCGAGGGAGAGACACTGTTAGAGAAGATTGTAAAACCATAAATATCTATTTGCAAACAGCTTCGAACAAGGGCAAAAAAAAAAAACTGCTAGGGCTCTCTTTAGGACCACACTCTTTAAGCGTACTCTTCAATCATCTCATCAAAGTCGGCCGCATACAGCCATCCGAGATCAAATGGCTGGAACTCAATATTCTCCTCCGAAGGCATTCTCCTCTGGTTGATCTGGTCGTTCAGCTGTAAAACCTTATCGATACGTCCCTGTCGACCATTCTGCCAGTTCTTCAGAGCCGTCTTCATTCTCTCATCGGCTCCGTTCTTCGACTCGCTACCCAGCTTGCCAAGTACACCAGCCAGGATGTAGATGTCCTCAAACGCCTGGTTAACGCCCTGTCCAGCAGTAGGCGGAATGGCATGTGCTGCATCGCCGAGGATAACCACCCGAGCGTGCTTCTCAGACGCCCAAGTGTCGAGCTTGGGAAGTAGGTAGAAGGGCCACACGTTGACCTTTTCTTCCGGCACAGACGACGTAGCCCGCTCCACGATAACTGGAAAATCTTCGTGGCCCTGGCGGAGGAAGTCGACGGCCCATTTCTTGTCCGACGTCAACTTCTTCCAGCCCTCGCGATCAGGCTCAGGACCAGTGAAGCGAAACTGCTTGCCGATCAGGACCTCAGATCCATCGGCTTGCTGCGGTGCGATGACAAAGGCGCCTTGCTTGCGGTTCATGATGGTCGCTGGAAGGGGATAGTCTTCCACCTGGAGCTGAACGGTCGGTACAGCGGCTGTGATACCGACCATGTTGGTGAATTTGGCGACCAAGTCGGGATAGAGGTACTGGCGTACTCGAGAGTGGATTCCGTCTGCGCCAACTAGTAGGGGAGCGCTGCCCTCAGAGCCATCAGCGAACTGCCAGGTAACACTCTGTCCAGTCTCGCCGATGATGTGATCAAACTTCTTGCCGTACTCGATGCGAATGCCAGCCTTGGCGACCAAGTCTAGCAACACGTTGATGAGTTCGTATCGGTAGACACGGAGCCCAGTGTAACCGTATTGTTCAGCGGATCCAAACTCAAAGACATCGACGAGTTCATCTCCGGAATTAAAGTAGCTCTTCTCGAACTTGTATCCTCGAGGCTCGACGGGAGTGAGCACATTCAAGCGGTCCAGAATGCGCAGGGCGTTGGGCGAGAGCATGATGGCGCCTCCAATGTCGAGAGGGGCGGCTTGCGTCTCGTAGAGAACGCTGGGGATGTTTTGGTGGTGGAGAGCCAAGGCCAAGCTGAGTCCCGAGAGACCAGCGCCAATGATTGCGACGGGCTTTGTGGAATCCATGGTGATTGGGTGATGAGATTGTGGTAAGGACGATGTGATGTGTGTATGTGACTGTGTTCAAGTATGATCGAGATGCCAATGACTCTGCTTTTCTAAGCCCGGGGAAGTTGGGAGTGAATATGGTTTGTCTTTTCATCGTCTCCGGACTGCTCCCTTCATATTTATATGTGATCATTCCGTCCTGTAGTGCTTACTTGACTACTTGACCCGAGTGTACGAAAACCCCGGAGTCTCACTCGGCCGAGTGAATTGTCCGGAGTGTCCTTCGGCTCCGTGACGGAGAGGACGCGGGCTCCTCATTGGCTGGACATGCATCTTACTCGGGTTTCATGCGGCGATGAATTGCCCCGTTCCCGCCAAAGGATAGTAATGGAAGTTTCTGATGAGCCGACCTGACTAATTTGTAGGCTCGGTGAATTGCGAATCTGACTTTTTTTCGTGAGGCTGTGTTGTTTTGGTTCAATGCGATGGTCTGTCCTTGTGCTCGAAGCAGACCCTAGTGCGATGGCTTATTGGACTTCATTCGGGGACTTATTGCTATGCATCAGCAAATCGGCCCAGACCTCCACCTGGACTGTTTTCCATCCAAATCTGCATCGGCCAAATGTTATTTTCTCCCTACTTTAAATTAACAACGAGAAGTTGTTCGTTCGGCCCGGCAATCTCGTCAAACGTCTGTTCGGTGATAATCAGCGTAATCCTGCGCTGCTTTCTCATCCACGTCGCGAGAGTCCTCGAATAGTCTTGTTCATAAACTTGGAGGTATATGTCCTTAAATGATGGTCGCATTTCCTTATTCCGCAAATCCATGGACGTTATGAGTAGCGAGCGACCTTGACTTCGTCAGATCGACGGGGTCTGGTCGCGCCTTTAGCCGTACTCTGAATCTCTCGGCTAAAGCGTTGCTACTACTTTGCGGCTTTTGAGGAGCAGTTGCCAGGCCCGGCGGCGCTGTGCGAGGCAGAGCAAGAAAGCCACGCAGGTTGATCATTGACAACGATGCCCGGTAGCCTTCACGATTTTATGTGATCAAGAGCGCCCTCACTATTTGGTCATTCGTCGAGTAGCTCGTCTTGAAGTGTCGTCGACAATGGAAGCAGAATAATACGTCCAGGAGGACAGACAACCTCAGAAAACCAACTAAGAGGCTCCCGGATTTGCTTCGGGAACTAGCTTACGGCGAATGATTAGGGCGAGCTCAAAAGCTTCTAGGGTTTCACCCGTCAAGACTCTAGAAGGCGACCGTCAGAAGTGCAGGCAGAAACGAGGGTGGGTTGGCTCCTACGGGATTATCCAGGGCTTACAGTTTCTATTGGAGGTGCTCGAGCATTTCAAGCACCTGATATAGGATATACCCGACACGGAATACCTCAGAAGCAACCTCAATTTAGGTTGGGGTAGCTCAACAAATACGATAGCTGGCTGGACAAGACGCCGATGTATGACACGGCTTTAGCGTTGCACTCAGCTTCCCGATGGGGATATTTCGAGAATAGGTGAGAGGACAACCCGGAACAGGACAAGAAAGCGATGGTTCAAGACATATTGCTTCTTCAGGCCGTGGAGAGTAATGGCAATGGGGCGGAAGAAGCATCGGTAACAATGGGGCGTGAAGACAATGAGATGGAAGAGCGAGGGTGGAAATAGCATGGCTTGGAGCTCAACGACTTAATCCCGTGGACATCCAACTCAGTTCAAGATTGACCAGGTCTACTCAACGCACCTAAGGCATTCGGTTGTAGCGCTATGTTAAGCATGTTTCTATAGTCCTCATAAGCGCTAGCTCCGCCGAGGGCATTTGTTGGTGGCTCAGTCCTGGCACTAGTCTCGATGGATACCTTGCAGGCTGCCCATACTGGTTTTATGTCGTATGACATTAAGTAATACGATTCCTGCACTTACTCTAGGGACTACTCAGCCCACATAGACTAAGCGCTATACAACTCGGTCAGCCGCTTTAGGATAGTCAGAAGGATTCATTGAGGCTTAGTTAGATACGCTTACCCGAATCCGGCGTCAAAGCCTGACATCAGAACAACTTTTGTGGCATTGCATATGCCATCACAAGGTTCCCCCACATGACAAGCTTCCTATGCCCGACCGAGAGTCTTCCAAAGGTAGATCTTTTTAGCCTCTCTCAATGAACCTTGATCCTTCAACAACCTAGCCATCCTTGATAACACATTTTTCTTCCTTTCTCGTCATCCGAGATGACACGTTTCCTACCCCTTCCTACGGACTAAATCATGCATTTAAATACCTTCCTTTTCCGCCAGGATAGATCGAAATCAAGAGCCTTATTCCACTCATCCTCGCCATCGAAAGTGATAGCCTTCGCCATGTATCAGTTCTGTATGTCATTGCTGCTAGTGGTGGCTTCTGCTCAGGACATATCTTACAGAGCTCCTCGCCAGTTCGCCCTCAAGACCACCTACGACTCGACCAACTTTTTCGATAAGTTCAACTTCAGAGATGTGGGCTCAAGACCTTGAACGAAGTTACCATAGGAATCTGACTTGATAGGCTGCGTATTTCAATAGTATCGATCCTGCCTACGAAGGCGACCCCACGAACGGCTCGGTCAACTACCTGAGCAAAAGCAAAGCCATCTCCTCTGGCCTTGCAAAGACGAGCAACGGTCAAGTATACCTGGGTGTAGACTCCACCAACAAGGCCAAGCTTCGCGGCAAGAGCAAGACTATTCACGGCAGGGATAGCGTTCGCTTGGAGTCGAAGGCGACATGGAGCTCTGGAATCCTGATCGCTGATATCGCCCATATGCCTGGTACTGCCTGTGGTGTTTGGCCATCTTTGTAAGTGGTAGAAAAGACGCCCCCCTTTTGGGTACCTCAAAGACATGCGTGCGACGCTGATACTTGTGCCATTACAGCTGGTCGTACAACTTTGACGAAGATCCCGTCGGAGAGATTGACATCATCGAAGGCATCAACGACCAGAGTCAAAATGTGGTATCCTTGCACACATGTGGCACCTGCTCGTTCACTAAAATCGGCGGCATTGACGGTCGACCCAACTGCAACAATGGTGGAACAGAGTCTGATCAGTGTGAGGATGGCGAGAACTAGTTCGTTACATCCTCGCGCACGAGACCTCATCCAAGCTAACTTGAACGTGTCAGTGACGGATGCGGCAACACAATGAGCGAGGGTTCATACGGATCAGCCTTCAACAAGGCAAATGGCGGCGTCTACGCAACCTGGCTAGAAGCAAATTCCCTCAAGATCTACTGGTGGAGCCGCAAGAACATCCCCGCCGACATCACCGCCGGGAAACCAGACCCGAGCAAATGGGGTACACCCGCCTCGCAGTTCACCGGCGGAAAAGGCTGCAATGTTGGTAAATACTTCAAGGGGCAGACTATTGTAGGTTGCAGATAGAATCGTTCAGCCATGCAGTTACTAATCGTGAGCCAGATCCTTAACACGGCCTTTTGCGGAGATAATATTGATCAGGACACTTGGGATGGGGAATGCAGGGCTTCCACGGGGGCAAAGACTTGTGATGCCTATGTCACTAATAGCCCCGGGGCATTTAAGCAGGCGTATTGGCTCATCAACTCGATCAAGCTTTATCAGTAATTGAGTTGCCAGCTATTGAGACGTAGGTACTGAGCTTTCTAGGAATCTTCTACGTAGTCCCGGACATGGGTTGCCTCTCAGTCACAGTAGAATCGCTTAGTAGTGTTAGCTACGGCATGAATAGTGTCTTCTCCTAGCTATAAGATATATCGCAGTCTACGGGAGCAGAATTTGCTTATCATTTGCCTGGTTTACCCGTAGTTTCATCTACTCATTCCCCTATTCCGATGAACCACGAACGTGAGACATCCCTGGATCCTTAAAAGTCCAGGCTTCTGGGTTTGATAGCTCTGGCAACTCAGCACCAGGCGTACCGGCTTCCAATGATCCTCGTATCCTCATTCTTTGCTTTTCCCGGATGTAGTGCTTCACCCGGTCGGGGATGTTCGCTTCAACCTTTTCATCGCCAAAGTCGTCCTCTTCTTCTTCATCAACAACATCACGGTGCTCATTAAGCGCGTCAATTCGTGGCTGCCAGTACTCGCTCAGGAACTCGTCCTCCTCGAGCCCTCCTTCGTCCAAGTCGAAAAGGCCAAAGTGAACAAGGACTTCATGGAGGTCCTCCTCCCTCTTGGATTGCTTCAGAATGTCTTGACGTTGACGTTCGGCGAGAATCTCCCAGGTCAACAGATTTTCGACTCTATTTCCAGTGCGCATATGTTTGAGGTTGGGGTTCGCTGCAAAGGCTTTCAACCGCTTTTCTTCCAATTCTTCGGTTTGGTCGTGTAGGTGTGCGAGAATATGCTTTTGCCGTTCGAGACTCTTGGCCTTGTCTTCTTGAGATACCATCCCTATACGCAATTCTTGCTCTTCTTCCAACTGGCCAGTTAGGGCACCCAAATGTAAGAGGTAAAGTTTCTGACGATCAATGTTTCCGATCCATCCAGCTTTGAGGCCACCCTCACCAGACATCTCTGGAACCCTTTTTGTGAACTGGAATATTTGATCTTGAAGACCTTGCCTCAACGCCACAGACTTCTCCGGAACGAAATCAGAATTTGCCCTGAAAGCCTTCCGCCGCTCTTCTTCTAATTCATCAGTCAGATGACGCAGGCTTATGAGATCCTTCCCGGGTCAGTTTGCTTCAGGTCCACCCGATTGCCCTTCAACGGTTTTCGAGATTTGTTCCTCAAGACCTTGCTTTAGCTTGGAAAACTTCTGCATAATCATGCTTGAAGCCGGTCTTCGGAAGTACCATGCATGACGAAGCCAGTCTTGCAATCGATCGAAGCGCCAGCGAAGATCCTGAAGTTCTCCATCCCCGATGTATTGTAAGTGTTGATCTTCTAAAGAGGTCAATATCGCGGAACGTTCCTCAGGGTCGTCGCCTTCACTGTTAATCAAAATAGCCCCTTTCTCTTCGTGGCTCACACCGGATTCGTATGACCATGTGCTATGAACTCGAATCCATACATCGAAGATTCCAGTGCCGGGTTGAAGTAAATAGTTGAACTGCTTGAAGAAGCGTTTGCGAAGCGGTCTATAATTCTGGATCCAATGAATTGCTGCGTAGGGGAAGAAGGCTCGCGATGAATCTCCCCTACACTTGTCCAGATACTGGGCAATCTGCCCATGATCCCATGAGGAGCCTGTTCGGTTTTTTTTTCTTCAACGTTGAATATTTTGATATAGGAAGCACAAATTCTCAGAAGGATATGGTTGGCCTGCTCTAGTCTGATAGGCTGCCAAGTTGCATCGGACAAATTTGGCAGAGCACACGTTGGTGAAGTGTTCTTCAAGGATGTTACCTCCAGCTGGAAGGATTCGTTCATCAAGAATTCTCGGGCTGTTTGATGAACAAAGTATAACTTTTGATGTCGTATTCGGACAAAATGACCGCACAGTTGGCGTATGTGGCTGTCGAAAGGCCGGTGAAGTAACTGTCCAAGCATCGCAAGTGATTGAGTCGAAGATCCTTGATCTTCCTCCTCGACCTCTACCGCGACGCACATCTCCTCAACCGTGAGTGGTCGTGCCGAGGCCAAGATGATTGACAGTAGCTTTCTTGTCTTGCTAGGGAAGTCTCTCGATGTCCCTAAAAGAAGATGCCGATACACATCATTGAGACTTTTTGTGTTGAGGATTGCCTCCACCCTTGCCACGGAGATGCCATTGACGGTAGGGTCATCGACCATCTTGATGATGAGAGATAGCCAGAGGAACGTGAAGTCAGCACCGACAACTAGCTTGCTCTGTAGACGCTCCAGTACCTCCGTTGGCAGTGCAGAAGCTGATGCAAGGTCGTTGATCTTCCACTGAGCAAATCGAATAATATCAGCCGTGATTGCCTGGCTTTCGTCCTCTCCTGCAAGTCTGAATTTTCTCCTGTTGGGGCGGATCAAATCTCTGTCCGTGAACAGGCCCAACGTTTGCTGTATGAGATTGTGTGGGCGACTAAGGAGAATGACCTTGAGACTGCATTTTGGCAGCCGGTTTTGAGCAGAACTGTGTGAATCAAAGGAAAGTCTTGAAAGATGTGATGAGTTGACGCAGAGATTTTGATTCACATTCATCAAGTCCATCAAGGACCCAAACGATGTCCCTTGTTTTGGCGTCGTCAATCCTGTTGACAAGAATCGCCCACAAAGTTGAGAACCTGGTAAAGATGTGGCCTGGAGCGCCTTCGAACTTTTTCATAGCATGCGAAATCAAGTCGTGCTGTGACTGATACAGCTGGTGAAGAAGAGCAGAAATCGCAGCCGAAGCGTTGTTCTGGTTGCCGACACCCTCCATGAAGAAGAAGTATCCGAAATTTCCACACACGCCCTCCTTTTGAGCTGGAAGTGATTGACAAGGAACTTGGCCATCACGGATTTCCCACAGCCCGCGTTAGACTTAATCCAGAGCAAGGATGATCCAGGGCAGGATTCCCACTGCTGGAATGTTTTGTGTGAAAGAACCCATTCGCATGTTCCTGGGACGGGGTCGTCAATTTGGCCCAGATGGTGTTCTGATTCCCCATTCAATTGCTCCATGCACTTCTCTTGAATGGCAGTGAATGCTACAACGTCATCAGTGTCTATATATTTAACTAAGGGCAGAATGTACTAACGGGGATTGACGGTCTCATTCTCCAGTTCAACCATATCAAGCATGGCAAAGACAGTTAGACTGATACCGTTGATCTGCCGCCGACGGAAACTTGCAAATATTCGAATAGTTTGAAGTTGATGCTATGTCAAGCTCGTTGCTCCAGCCCAATGTGGCCGAGTCCTTGTCAACCACCTAGAATAAGTGCGATTAGATTGAGAGTATTTCAACGGGTCGATTAACTTACGCGGCAATTCAGGTTGGGCATGAACTCCATCTCATAGAAACTCCGGACTTTGAAGTGTCCTCCCCGGTAAGCAAATGAATCAGAGCTGGACTTGAGCATCTCCGAGTTGACTTTGAGATCTTTGAGCAGCTTTGGGTTGGTTGAGAAGCCCAGAGCTGCGGCTTGGGCGATGCGCGCCGCTATACTACCCCAGAAAGCCAGATCCGACCCTCTGTGAGGAGTTCCAAAGAACACCACGCCTTGAATGTTATCTAGTAGAGACGCGTAGAAGCGGTCTTGCTCGTGGACTCTAACAACGACCTAAATGGGTCAGGCCTTATCCTGGAATCTTCGTTGAAAACACGTACTTGTTTGAATACAATACCTCCGAGACTATGGCACACAAAAATGATGGGTCTCTGTTTCTCTGCTTGACTCTTTCTGCTCGCTCTGACTGCCGAGAGAAGCTCCGATGCAAAGTCACGGACGTCCGAGTCGGTTCGACTGAAGTACGTGGTCGATTTGTACCCAAAGCCGAGAACACGGGCATTCAGAATGTCCTTTGGAAGGCAAGTTGGGTCACTTAGCCAGTTGAGCCTGGTCGTTTTATCAATCCATGTCTTTTCACGATGGCTGTTCAGCCCGTGAATGGCGATGATGTCGACTGCGCTTGCGTTTTCGGGCGATTGACTGACAAGCTCTTTCAAGCTGTGGAGACTCCTCGTTTGGTTGCCGGGGTAACTTGGAACTCTCACCACCCTCAAGGTATGTAGAAAATGCCGGAGCAGGTCGTAACTGGGAAGCACCACCGAGGTTATAATTCTCAGCCTGATTAATGGCTGAGCTTGCGGGGTTATCTGTCGCCTCGATTCTGCCTGCTTTGTCCGACTTTCTAGATAGCCATCGCCCTAGATGGCGATGCATGGCTAGAAGGCACCCTGAGACTCAGTGGAAGTGAACTCGATGCGGCTTCGAGAGCGTACCAAAACAGCTGTTATGGCGGAAGAAAGCCGTCCTGGGGCCTGATATGGCGTAACGTCAGAAACCGCGGCGCCGGAATTTTTCACGTACGACTCATATGAGCGAATGAGAGGAGACATAAACGCCGAGGGTGAGTACAGAAGTTTTGTGCTACGTCAACGTAGTGGGGGCCAAATTGATATGAAGCTAGTTACTACTGGCAAGTCGTGAGATGGACTGAGTATGATATAGGATATTTGGCGCATCAGTAAAACCAGCTTGTTAAAGTGTGTTTAGGCATCTGTATGTGCATAATTACTTGTTGTCAAAACCCGGCACGTCTCTCATCTAATTAGTACGGCCACTTGAATGTCGTCGAGATATTCACAGAGAATGGTGCTCCGTCAGACAGTGATTTGACACGGCCCAGAGTAAACTCTAGCTGTCTAAAGGCAGCGGCGGAAGCGTATTGTGGCACCATATGGCCACTCGTCTTCACTGTCGAGTGCGTGAAGCCGCGCTCCATGTGTACTGTTCCTTGCACGCTTCCTCCGGCCCAATTGGCGATGTTGTCATTGTTATTGTTGACGTTTGGAACGAGCAAGTCGTTATCGGCGGCCTTTTGGAACCCCTGCTTCCCGTTCCACTTCATCATCTGGATCCCAAGGGCCGTCACGTTCGGCTGAATGACGTAGTCGGCCAGACCAGATCCCACCATGACATTGCCAGTCTTCTCGATAAGCTTGCGGAGCTTCTCCTCGTGCTGCGTTCCATTGTAGTTGTCGCTGCCGGAGCCTGCATAAACTGGGCCTTGGCACTCATTCCATTCAGGGTGATCCAAGGGAGCGTGGATGGCCTTGCGGACCTCCGGCACGTTGAACCATATAGTAGCTCCTTCAGGCATGTACGTGACAGATGGGAAGCCCAGGGGATCGTAGAGAACCGGGCATGTGTCGAGGATATGGTACGAGTTGAAACATGGGTTGACTACCGTGATGATCTCGTTGAAATGGGCAATAATGTCACAGCCCTCGATCTGGACCGACTTCCAAGGCGTTTCAGGTGGCGGGTACGTGAGATAAGTGTCCAAATATTTGTCCAGCTTGCACTTCTTGTTATCCTTTTCAAGAATTTTCTTGTTTGCTTCTGGGATAGCAAACACGGTCTCCCAGTGGCGGAAGTAAGCCGGGAAAGTCGCGTGGTCAAAGCCTAGATCGTCGGAATATGGCATGACCGGGTCGTAATAGAGTGCGCCTTGGACGTCGAAGTAGGTCTTGTCCTTCTCATCGAGCATAGCAGCTCCGATGTAGGGCACATGAACCCCAGCGTAGCTTTCGCCAGTGATGTAGATCTTCTTCTTCTGGAGTCCAAATGTTTTGATGAAATTCTTCCAGAAGCCGAGGAAGAGTTCTGCAGCTTCGACGTTATCCATCGCCGTGATGTTTCCACTGCTGAAGCCAGTACCAATGGGATATTCGACCCTATCGTTGATAATCAGCCACATGCAGTTGCTTACAAGGCGAGACTCTTACCAAATGACGTTGGCCAGTTTATGCCATGACCATGAATTCGCGACAGGCTTGTACATGCCGGGCTTCCAGGCAAACGGCCCATTTTCCTGGAGGAACCCTAAAAGGATTGTCAAAACTCCGCATTTCGTGAATTTGAAGAACATTCATCTTACCTTCCAATGACGAGCATCCAGGACCTCCATTGAGCCAAATCACAACATCATCCTTTCCTGCGGGGTTCTCTGTAGGAAAGAACCAGAAGAACATTTTCTGCTGGTCGGCGCTCGCCTTCGTTGCGTCAACGGGTATTAAGCCAGCATAGCTTTCGCCGACATCGAAAGACACGTCCGGAATTCCCGTTGGAGTCACGTAAAATGCTGGAGCCTGTCAACTTCCAAGTTCAACATCAGTGTCCGTTTCAACACTCACGAGATGTCTTCTTGTTGTAGTATTGGGAACCGCTACCTCTGCTGTCGAGGCCGTTTGCTTTGATTTCTGCATCACGCTGTATGCGGCTGCCTGTCACTCCAGCTAGGAAGGCTGCCAAGGTGGCTGCAATAATGCCGTTGTGGACGCTCAGCAGACGCATTTTGAGATGTAAGAATGCGACTACCTCTCATAGGATTAGTTGCGCTGCAATGAAGAAGCCGCAGAATGAAAGGCTTGGCAGTGCTCTGTATATATAATAATTGGTGACTGTGTATTAAATCGGGTGATAATAGCCATAAACTAACATGATACGAGGCACTATCTTGTCCGGTAAACTCGGATGAGTGTCAAACACCCCACTCTCACTGATACAGTAAATAGCTGTCAAAATGATATCCAAATCAAGCCAACCCCTCAATGTCGATCTGTGATTTAGGCGATCCCAGACAGAATAACGGAACTTTAGGTGGTACCATGGAACTTTTTAAGCGGTTATCTCGAATACGAAAGCATACCTTCCTAATCAAGCATTTAGTTCCCTGACAGCAATTCTTCCGTCCCGTGCTAGTGGACCCTAGGACGGATATAGCTTCCACTTGCCGTTGTATCCGAGGCAGCTCTTGATATGTGCTGCGATTGTCCCGATGAGCCAATGAACAGCCCGGAGCTTCATCCATAGCACATTAATGCAGGTACTTGGACATTGTCCACCTATCTGTCCACGGTCAATTTGTGGCGTGCATTCAAAATCCACGTACTCCCGATGGGACGTCAAACAATTAACCGTCCTCGGAAGAGCCAATTAGGAAATCCTGTACGACAGAAACAAGGCAAGTCTATACGAGGAGACCCTCTCTTTTGGGTTGCTATTGTAGGTAAATGGGTCATCCCTAGCTCTGCGGCATCAATACGATGTTGCATCAGAAAGGAAGGGTACATTGAGATGTAATGGAAGCTCTTGATTTCTATCTAACTAAGGGCTCGCGGCAGACCTATTTGTAGGTTGCTCTCATAGCTATGATAAGATTCTCGTTAGACCGGATCCAGAGGGATCCGGGTCTTCGAGACCGGCTTGTTAGGAAGCCGGGCCTTCGAGACCGGCTTGCTAGAAAGCCGGGTCTTTGAGACCGGTTTGCTAGAGATCCGAGCCTTTGAGACTGGTCTTTCAGTCTTAACAGTTGATAGATGTGACATACGACGTCGTCTGAGGCTAAGTCTTGGCTCATGATGTGAAAATATTATTCAGGTAGTCGCAATACTATATAGCCTAGATAGAGTTGAAATACACGTGCAAAGGTGGAGGCAATTCTCAAAGTAACGGATCCTCTACTGAGTCCTTACCGCCAAATATGCAACCAAATACTCCCCAGCGACATCCAGAAGCTGGAAATTTCAAAGGCACCCTGAATATCTCCTTTTGTCACCGACCAAGTATTCTAAATACCAAGCTGGATAAAGCCAGAAGAAAAACAATAATGAAATAGATTTTCCTCCAATGCCATCCATATGTCGCCACGTGGATATCTACAAAGCTACTCGAGTCGATAACGAACTAAGATGGTGTCAGTTACTCTTTCTATCTTACCTGAACGAGCTCGGGATGACTTGGTTTAACATACCCGACTCAACGACAACCGCTTGATGCTTCTCAGCGTCAACCAAGGCGATATACCACGAAGCCGATTATATTCCTTGCGTAGGAACTCGAAGAGCTCACGATCAGTAGTGAAATTTTGAATACGTTCTTGGTGCAGTTTTGGTCCCAGATTCTCTTTGTTGATGCAGAAGAGGACATGAAGCAGGCTCTGGCCATAGCGAATGCCGCTCGGAGATGGTGAAGGCACAAGTTGCATTGGTAGCGGTGTCTGAGCCGGCGACATTCCATGGATTTGGCGAAACTTGCTTGGAATCCATCTTACCAAGTCTGACATGAACCGGAAGAGGGTCTGTGTTAGTCGTGGAGGTAGTGAACTTCCATAGATATTCTTTCTCTCGAAGTTAGTTCTCGAGATACTTCACAGATCCAGGCTACAGCTCTATGAAGTCGTCGAACAGCTCCATTCCACAGCACTATCAGTTGCAGTTCAAATCTCGTTTCGACAATGGTTTAGTACATACAATTCCATTTAACGCGAGTCTCTCCTTGGCGAACGGGCTGCACGGATAGCCAAAATGAAAACCGCTCAAAGAAGGAATATATGAGCTGTGGTAAGGTTTGGGGGAGGGCTTTTAATGGTCAGTAAACATTAGTGGCCTCGTGCATCAAGGATTCACTAGTTGAAATTGTCGGCGTTGCTGTGCTGTCGTCCGAATCACTGGCGTTGCAGATTTCCAATTGACTGTCGGACGTCACGAAACTTTGCAACCTTCCACTAAGATTCTCCAATGGTTCGCCAGTTTGTAGAAATGCTATGATGTGTTGTAGTGCACTTGTGATAATTCTTTCGTCATAATCATCGTCATCGTCATCGTCATCGATCTGATAGCCGCAATCCGGTCTCGGAACGATAACTTCACAGCGCTCTGCTTCGTCCAGGGACCTGATGTACTGATCCAGTCGCTTTCTTTTTCCTAGCCTTTCCTGTTTGGTCATTGGTGACACCAACTCTTGTAAAGGCTGTTCGGATGAAGACCCAAATTGTGTTCAGACCACGGTCGACAGGTACTCGGAGCTTTCGAACGAGTTTTCCGGCCTCCTTAAGCGCGATGATATCGGCAAGTTGCAACAGTTCCTCTGAATACATGATTAACAGTCTGCGGAAGTTCACTGCAAGCCTTTCAACCCCAATATTGATGTCGGCCGCACCAGTGGCTAGAAGTCGTTCCAGCACGGCATCCTTGATCAGTAAGTCCACGAGTACTTCTCATGCCGGTTTGACGTGATCTCGGTAGGACTGAGAGGTTCGAGAGGTCTCGGAAGCTGTTTCAGAGAAAATCGACCTGGCGTATCTGCTGTCACCAGTAGATGATGTGGCGTCACAAATCCCCGTCTCTGTCATGCAGTCTTCAATCATGGAGATTGTGATTTGCGCCCAAAGTACCACTGAGATGTTTCCACCCAAGATATTCCAAGTTTGGGCAAAGAAACCGATGATTGGCAAAGTATGGCAAGGTAGAAGGTTGGACGAACACCAGGTCTGCTGTCAGGTCTAATTGGTACTCATCAACATCGGAAAGCTTGGAACGATTCTCATGACATGCGTTTCCTCTCAAATGGAGTTCGAACAGCTCATCTTGGATCTTGCGCTCAAGTGGCCCAGATGCAGGGCTGTTGAAGATAGCCTTGAATGTCAAACAATGTATAAGGTTTCCGTGAACTTGTAGAACGTGGTGTAGGACATCGGCAAAGAGGGAGCTTCGAATGTTCGGCACTGCCTGCTTTCAGCGGGGTTGTGCCCGTAGATCGGGCATGGGATCCGTGGCCTGTCTTTCCGACGAACTGTTAGCTTCATGTCAACATCTTTATCTGGGGCTTATCCTCACACAACTTCCTCCGCAGGCTTGGCTTATGTTCGATCTCCGTGACCTTGCCAGTAGTCCCGAGAACGATGAACCCATCTTTCTGCATGGATGGGTGACTGTCAGATTTCTCAGGACTGCCCCCATGTCATCGCCATGATCTTCGCCTCCCGCCATACTACCACCTGGCATAGCTCCTGTAAATCCGCAATGTACCGACCCGTTTCTCGTTGTCTCACGGTAACGGGATTCGACGTTCGAAAGCTAAACAACGTTCTTTTTTCGTTGCGGGGTCGCGCTGACGACAGTGTGTCTACGCAGCTGTTTGCTGAACGAACGGACGTTGCTTCGCAGGATGCCATTGAAAACGGGCGAACGCTAGATTTTCGTCAGCCGCATGTACTCAGCAGACAAGCTATGCCGTACCTCGGAACTCGACCACTACCTTCATTATGCTATGAAATGAGTGAAGCAAAGTGCATGAAAGGTTGATGTCGCGTCGTGGACGTAAGGCTACAGCCTGATACTGATCAATAACCAACTGTTTGGGCAGCTCACCGCCTTTCATATTAGGGGCTCATTAACTACTATACGAAGTACATCTAGTACTTTGTACAGGATAACACACATCACATTCGCTTGTGTCGGGCTCTTCTAGAGACCTCCTGTAGCCAAAACCGTCACTGACTCTACGACTCTACGTTATATCAGGAACGTCAAGCAAAGGAGAATCTTAGTTTCTTGTCCTCAAAGCCAAGTTAAAACGAAGCTTATAGAGTGAGTTCTCATCGTAATGTGTGCGTTGGATTGAATCTCCAGTAACTCATTACAACCAAAAATAGCCATGTATTATTATGCCGCAAAGGAACACCCAGTTAACATGGGAATCTTCACCATTGACCCCCAGCATCTTCGGCAATATACTGCTGCCCTATACGATTTTGGAGAGAGCCTCAAACTTGATCCTCGTTTCTGTCTGCATCTTTGGACTGAATTTCCATTTATTCTGACCCTGGAGGCCTTGGCGGGCAGGTCATAACTAGCCGTCAGTTTGGTCTCACTTGTTCTTCTCCAGAAATATCTATCCGTTGTTACTGATGAAACGTCGCAGATCGCGAGGGCTAAGAAATAGGACAACATCCAAAGCGAGGCTCCGCTCAGGGGGGGCAGGTACAAACCAATAGTGGACCTCGTGATTATGCTAGAAAGCCTATGAACTCGGGCTTAAAGAGACTACTCGAAGATACGCATCTGGGATACAGAAGTTTTGAGCCACCGTGGGCTCAATCAGGTCGCAGGTTACCCACATGATGACCGAATTCGCGTTCTGGGCTTCGATAGCTTCGTAAGGGTGCCATAACTCATCGCCAAGTGGCGAGTTCAAGTAACATGTAACGAGGATGCTTACGTCGGTCAGGATACTTAGTCGCTTGTTAGTATCTCAATCACAATCAGCACCATCGTCTTCTCGGAGCCGTTTTATTTCAGGGCCATCACCCAAGGCCGAGTTTGGTTTAAGCATGCCTTGAAGGCACAAAACCAAGAGGCCGCTATTCATAGATGCCAAGTAAATGCCCGAGACACCCGAACTTATACCCCAAATCAACATCCAATGAAAATAGCAACATCGGCCAATTGGCGTATCGATTTGTAACATCACCTACCACTCCAGGCAACTAGCTAAGTGGTCAACGGGCGGGGTCGGTTGGACTCGACTGGCGCCTGTGCGGAGGTGACTTGGTTTCCGCATCTCAACAAAGCTATTCAACGTGGGTTATAAAAGCCTCCCCACGACCTGCCTCAGGAAAGGAATTGTTCCCTTATCAGCTCGCATGCATTCGCAACGGCGAAATCCATTCTGGTTATTGGCGCCACTGGGCAATCAAGGCCAAGCCGTAACCAAGCAGCTGCTTCAACGGGGCCATCACTCATAGGCATTGACTCGCGATTCTACTTCCGCCGTTGCCAAAGACCTCGCCTCACTGGAAGCGGTGATACATACCGGGATGGGGGCTTCCTGGCCGTTCTGGCACATCCGGCGCTCGAAGAAATGCACTGTAGAAATGTCGTCGTCGAAGCAGCTTGGGAGCGAAATATCAAGCACATTGTGTATTCTATCTTGGACCGCACTTGCGAGCATGAATCTTTCCCCGAGTGGAGCGAAGACTACCTTCTGGCATGGTACTGGAAGGGCAAGGATGCCACCTGGTTCGCGCAGCCGGCTTTGAGCACTGGACGATTCTGCGACCGGTGTTCATATAAAGAACTTTTGCTAGCCCCTTTGCGAGCACATGTTTCCGGACCTTTCTAGAGAGAATAAGTTACAGTTGCGTTTGACGTAGACACACGCCTCGGTTTGGTGGGTGTTGCCGACATTGGTGTGTTCGCTGCAAATGCATTTGAATCGTCGGCTGGATATTCTGAGAAGTAGTAACGAGAAGTAGATGAAGAGATGGGGTATTTTATTGACGCGGTTGGAATGTTTGGACAAGGCAAGGGTGGCAGTTGATGGTAAACAAATTTGATTACAATGGAACGAAGTTGATTCTTGACATGTGGTCATAGCCGAGGTCCATGTTGATCGCGAGTGGGGAGATGGGGGTGTGAAAGAGTCGACACAATTGAGACCACGACGTAGTAAATTATTAAATAACGCGGTGAGCATGTAGTCCAACAGCATCGTCACGGCGGAATAAACGGAGTCATCGACGTCATCCAGCCATCTCCATCCACGTCCGTCCACGTTAACTTACCCGAAATAGCGTGTCCTCAAAGCCAACTACGTCGCCGTAGTGTCCACGCAAGACGATGACGTCGACTACACCGCATCGGACTCGATCCAGGCCCTGTTCCGCGGTCCCCGGGAGCGAAGTCGCCGAGACCCGGCGCAATACAAACCCGATGCTATCTCCGTCGCAACCCCTGACCACACAACACCCAGCTCGTTAGGTCGATTAGCGTCAACCGAGTACCTCCACCGCGAGATTAACGTGCGACCCCGCCTCGCACTCGCACTCGCTCGAAGCGGCGGGCGGTCATTGATGGCAAGCTAAACCAAGTCCTGGTGCTGGTCCGCCTTGTTTAAAGAGGAAGCTCAGTCGGGTCGCTGTCGATTTTGGACTTTGCGCCATCAAACTCACCAACCAGGGTCGGAATCCTTTCCACGTAGTCAGCACTCAATCGCCGTATCTCCATCCATCATGCTCACGCACATGTGGCACCAGCTCTCGCAGCTGTACCCACCGAAACCGACCTTCACCGAGGAGCATCTCCCTGAGCTGAATGACAAGGCATGTTTTTCCTTTCACTCCTACTCCAAAATTCAGGCTAACCGGCTTCAGGTCTACATCGTCACTGGTGCCAGCGGCGGCGTCGGCAAAGAACTCGCGCAGATGCTCTACTCCAGGAACGCGCGGGTCTACGTCGCCGCCCGCTCCGAGGAAAAGGCCGCCAAAGCCATTGACGCCATCAAAACCGCTGTGCCGTCTTCGTCCGGCGAGCTGACGTTCCTGCACCTGGATCTGGCAGACCTCACCACCATCTCGGCGTCGGCGAAGCAGTTCCTCAACCGCGAATCCAAGCTTCATGTCCTCTTCAACAACGCCGGCGTCATGAACCCGGCCCAGGGGTCCAAGACGGCCCAGGGCTACGAGCTCCAGCTGGGCGTCAATAACATCGGCACCTTCATGTTCACCAAGCTCCTGATCCCGACACTGGCCACCACCGCGAAGATCGAGGAGCCCGGTACCGTGCGCGTCGTCTGGGTTGCGTCGTCCGCAGCCGAGTCGCCGCCCGTGCCCAACGGAGGCGTCGACATGGGCGAGATCGCAAAGCGCCTTGACAAGGGCGTCTTCACCTCGTATGCGCTGAGCAAGGCGGGAAACTATCTGCATGCCAGCGAGATGGCCAAGCGGTTCAAGGAAGAGGGAATCGTTAGCGTCCCGTTGAACCCCGGAAACTTGGCCTCGGACCTGTGGAGGACCCAGGGATCATGGGCGTCTTTGTTTCTGAAGACGTTTGTTCTGCATGCGCCTGTGTACGGCGCGTACACGGAGCTCTTTGCCGGACTATCGCCACAGGTGACGCTGGAAAAGTCTGGGCAGTGGAGTAAGTCTGCATCTGGAATTCGATGCTTGATAATATACTGACAAATTCAGTTGGTCCTTGGGGACGCTTCCTCCTAGTCAGGAATGACTTGTTGTTAGCATCAAAGACGAAAGAAGAAGGCGGTTTAGGGACGTCTGAGTCGTTCTGGGACTGGACCGAGGCGGCGATTAAGCCGTATCTTTGAGCGGATGCTACAGCCCAGGAATAATGATCAGAACATGTCACTACTGTTAAGGATACCATTTACTTGTTGTACAGATCGTCTGGAATTGAAGAGAGCAAGAGCGAAGGAAGGAAACAATCTGCGGATGCATGACTATATGGACGATGAAGGACCAAGATAATTAATGCCTGATGGATGAATAAATCGCATGATTAGAAGAATTGAAGCATGTCACCAACGGCCTGAACAAACCTGTCTACTGCCCTTAACTTTCCGAAAAGGTGTTGGACAATCTCATCACCCATTGTGGCTGTTGTGAGGATGTTGGATAATGCCCTCGCGATATCAATTGATGTTTGAACTACATAGGACGAACGACTGAAACCAAGGTCTGTTCCACAACAGCCGCTGAGGAAGCAAAGGAGCTGAACGGGCCAATTTTAACAGTGTTATTAACATTCTGCAACCGGAACAGACAAGTCCTACAACTTGTCATTTATCATGTCCATAGCCATGCCGTAGATTACAAGACGCTGCCAGTTGATCTTCGGAATTAGGATGATGCAAGAAATTCTACTGTAAGTCCTAAAATCAACCACCCGTTTCAGACACAAATCAGCACAGCGATAGCTCTGGACTGGAAGTATGGCTCAAGTAAGTAGTTGTTGTCACATTGCATTGGCCATCACAAGGTTCCCCCACATGACAAGCTTCCTAGGCCCGATGGTCTTACAAAGGTTGATCAATTTGACCTCTCTCAACAACCTAGCTACGAACCTTGATGCCCTCAACA